>OW240923.1:118549372-118644609 GCA_933207985.1 Pelobates cultripes | reverse complement strand
AATTTCAAATTGAATGCCAAAAAAGGCCTATTGGGAAATATTTTATTTGGGTCACATCAAATATCAATGACAGAAGACAATAGTACAGGTTACCAACACATTTTGAAATAAACAGAGACTGGTTTACAAAGCTTTGACGAGTTAATCAGCTTCTAAAGTCTGTATCGTATGTTTCATCACAGTGTTTATATTGTATCACAAGCACGAAATAGATGTCTTAACATTATTGGAAAACCAAAGAATGGTTTAACTTGGGTTTGATTAATGATGTCACAAAATAGCCACAGTTATCATTCTTGAATAAATTATTTAATTCTGACCCTTTTGTTAGCTAGACATATTTTAAGTATTTTAGTTCTTCAAAGTATGCACTATTTGCCGTTATCTAAATACAAATCTAATATAGTTCACAAGTTTAAGTTGAGTTACAGTTTGCTCAACCTTTTAATTGTTGCCTCTTCTTAATAATAAACATAGCCTGTATTTTCTTTAATATCATAATTCTACTAATTAACGTTCTTTTCTATTTTTCGCTACAGCTCTAACTGTACGATTTATTACAAAACGATTCATTGGGGATTATGATCCAACTCTTGGTAAGTAATACATTTTATGATAATTTATCAAATTGAATAATTTACACTGTCTCTCTAGTCATTCGGTAATAAATAAACCTCACAACAGGAGTAAAATTATACATAATCTGCATTCAGTTCCGTTTCAAGGGATCTAAAAAGAGAAACAAAGAAACATTAAAGTAGCAGATCGTGGACTATCTATTTATGTTTAATTGTAATGTAGTACAAGAGAGCACTTCTCAGACCATACCTTGGTGTAAACAACAGTGAGGCCCTTAAAGGAACACTTTAAGTAAAAAAAAAAAAAAAAGTTTAAGAAAATGCCAGTTTCAATTGAAAGCCTTATATCTTTAGATAAGCTATTAAATGATTTAATATTTTTGGATAAACTTTTGAAATGTTTTTTTTTTTTTTTTTGTTCAAAATTTTACATTTCTTACAAACGTGATAAAATGTAAATAAATAAAAAAAAATAATAAAATATATATATATTAAAAAATATGAATATTTAAAACTATATTTTTAGAAAAGTGAAATCATTGTAAAAGTTTATCCAAAAATATTAAATTATTTGAAAACTATATCTAAAAATATGAAATTGCAAACCGCCAGGGTCGCATGTTAAGAGGTCCATCGGCTGGCCCATGCTGTCAGGGCCCGGTCAGCGCTGGGCGCTTTAACAGTGCGACCAGGCCCCCTGTGATGACATCACTGCTGGGAGGAAGTGACTAACCAGTCACTCAGTCACTCCTCCCAGCATACAGAGAGCCGCGCGGGAGAAAGCAGGAAGGAGGGAGTCAGTGTGAACTCTGACTCCCATCAGGCTGAGCCACCACTGGACCCCTGGGAAATTCACAAAAGGTAGGAAACATTTTGTGTGTGTGTGTCTGTCTCACGGTCAGGGGGGAGAGGGTCAGGGTGAGGGGGAGACGAGGGAAGGGGGGCCCATGGATCAGTTTTGCATCGGGCCCCATGGATTTTGTGTACGCCACTGAAAGTGGCTGACACATTTCGATAGGAAACACACAAGTGAACCGAAGCAAGCCCTTATAACACACTTTTTAACGAGCTGACATTTCACCCTTATGATAAAGCTTGTTGAATTGGGGTTGGTGCAGACTGCACACAGTAACTTCATATATTTCAGAATACCATGTTGCCATGCCATGTAAATTTAAAACAATGGCTTGTTCTTACTAAGCCTACATTTCTTCAAAGCCTACAGTATACCATTCACCCATTGTCCATTCAGTCTAAACTCAAGCCATATGCAAGTTGGGTTAAAATTATATATTTTTTTATTGTTTAATGTTATTTTTGTCTCAGAAATGTATTTTGCACAACATATTCGGCATTTGTAGTATAATGTTACCTTTTTCAAAAGTAGGTTCTACTTCCATGCCAACAGCATTAATATAGGGCTACTAATCCAGAACCCATCTACCATTTGAGTGCAATGGTAGCACGTTTGTGTTCTTGCCATTCAGCTATGTAAATTATGATACACTCACTGAGTCAGACTCAATATTGACTGACCGAGGCACAGGTTTAATTGAAATACTTACTAAAACACACAAAGACAGGAAAATTAATCAAATTTAATATCTCTTAAAAACTGGGTTTGTTGTCCTTTAAAATAACAGCATGTATTACCAAGGCAACGGGTTTCTTTACTATGTCTCTGGACATTTGGTCATTGCATGCAGTCATTTTCCACTTGAATTGTACAAGCTACTTCTTGCCAGTTTAAATTATCGTGCAATCAGTTGATTTCTCTACGAGAAGCCTCTGTAACATAGCCCCCCTTTCAAACAAATCTCATGTTATTAAAGTATTTATCCTGCATTAAATTTATCTTGGTTACCTGAATAGAGATTTTGATAAAAAAATAAATAATAATTTAGAATATTTTTTATTTTTTTTTATTTGTTTAATAAGTGAAATTTGTTTCCTTCAGGAATTTTTTTTTTTTTTAATTAAAAAAATTATTAAAATGATCTCTGCTTTTTTAAATTGTACTTTCTGCCTAAATTTCTGGCTCTTTAAATGCTTCCACATCCCAGTCACTACTAGCATTAATTGATAGCAGCAATGAAGAATGCTTCTTTTATTCAGCCATTGGGTGGTGTAATAAAATATCATACTCTAATGAATGTATCTCTCAGTGGTGTGCTAGATACAAGAGGCATAAGCTGCAATATTACCAGCGGATCTATGGCTTTATTCAATGACGTGGGGACATGAGGTGATGATTGTAGGTGGGAACAAAAACACCAAATATAAATATCAGGCAAAAAGCCACACATGACAAGGTTGTAAGGAGTCCAGCAACAACATTCAAATGCAAAAAAACGAAAACAGTGAATAGTGCTGATATCTCCTTTTATATACAGGGAGTGCAGAATTATTAGGCAAATGAGTATTTTGACCACATCATCCTCTTTATGCATGTTGTCTTACTCCAAGCTGTATAGGCTCGAAAGCCTACTACCAATTAAGCATATTAGGTGATGTGCATCTCTGTAATGAGAAGGGGTGTGGTCTAATGACATCAACACCCTATATCAGGTGTGCATAATTATTAGGCAACTTCCTTTCCTTTGGCAAAATGGGTCAAAAGAAGGACTTGACAGGCTCAGAAAAGTAAAAAATAGTGAGATATCTTGCAGAGGGATGCAGCACTCTTAAAATTTCAAAGCTTCTGAAGCGTGATCATCGAACAATCAAGCGTTTCATTCAAAATAGTCAACAGGGTCGCAAGAAGCGTGTGGAAAAACCAAGGCGCAAAATAACTGCCCATGAGCTGAGAAAAGTCAAGCGTGCAGCTGCCACGATGCCACTTGCCACCAGTTTGGCCATATTTCAGAGCTGCAACATTACTGGAGTGCCCAAAAGCACAAGTTGTGCAATACTCAGAGACATGGCCAAGGTAAGAAAGCCTGAAAGACGACCACCACTGAACAAGACACACAAGCTGAAGCGTCAAGACTGGGCCAAGAAATATCTCAAGACTGATTTTTCTAAGGTTTATGGACTGATGAAATGAGAGTGAGTCTTGATGGGCCAGATGGATGGGCCCGTGGCTGGATTGGTAAAGGGCAGAGAGCTCCAGTCCGACTCAGACGCCAGCAAGGTGGAGGTGGAGTACTGGTTTGGGCTGGTATCATCAAAGATGAGCTTGTGGGGCCTTTTCGGGTTGAGGATGGAGTCAAGCTCAGCTCCCAGTCCTACTGCCAGTTCCTGGAAGACACCTTCTTCAAGCAGTAGTACAGGAAGAAGTCTGCATCCTTCAAGAAAAACATGATTTTCATGCAGGACAATGCTCCATCACACGCGTCCAAGTACTCCACAGCGTGGCTGGCAAGAAAGGGTATAAAAGAAGAAAAATCTAATGACATGGCCTCCTTGTTCACCTGATCTGAACCCCATTGAGAACCTGTGGTCCATCATCAAATGTGAGATTTACAAGGAGGGAAAACAGTACACCTCTCTGAACAGTGTCTGGGAGGCTGTGGTTGCTGCTGCACACAATGCTGATGGTGAACAGATCAAAACACTGACAGAATCCATGGATGGCAGGCTTTTGAGTGTCCTTGCAAAGAAAGGTGGCTATATTGGTCACTGATTTGTTTTGTTTTTGAATGTCAGAAATGTATATTTGTGAATGTTGAGATGTTATATTGGTTTCACTGGTAATAATAAATAATTGAAATGGGTATATATTTGTTTTTTGTTAAGTTGCCTATAATTATGCACAGTAATAGTCACCTGCACACACAGATATCCCCCTAACATAGCTATAACTAAAAACAAACTAAAAACTACTTCCAAAAATATTCAGCTTTGATATTGAGTTTTTTGGGTTCATTGAGAACATGGTTGTTGTTCAATAATAAAATTAATCCTCAAAAATACAACTTGCCTAATAATTCTGAGTTAAGAACAGAAAAGGAAGAATGATACAACTATAGATAACCAAACCAGCATTGGGGTGGATGCTCTCAGGTCTTTGAGGAGCATTAATCCCATATGCACGCTCCACTGTGCTCTACATTCTAAGTTAGATGGTAAGTCTAGGATCCCGTGACTAGGCAACTTCATCATACGGGGGAAGAGCAGTGAAGCAAACTCCTGAACTCAGCTACTCACTACCCCTAAACCACGTCTAATTGTGCAGAATGGGTCTTTCCAGCTAAACATTGATATGAGACCTTTACGTAAACTTAGGAGGTCAACAATATATAAACAAAGTATTTTACTATACTATCACATTAACAAATCATTGTTAAAGCCACTACCGAGGTGACCCGGCCATTGCCAAGCTTCAAACCCAGATATGAACATGTATGCAAATAATAATTAATATTTAAGCAATTGCAGTATCTCATTTAACTAGCAAAAATGCTACAATTTTATAGTAACTGATTGAACCCACGGAGAAAAGCAGATGGCATGGGATATCTTAAATGACTCACACACGAAGAAGTCCCACGGTGTATGTACTGTCACTGATCCTGCTGAATAATTTACATACGCAAAACAAAAACATTATAATTTGAGCATTATAGACTGATTTTTAAATCATAAAACATAGAGCTCTGGTTAAGCTCTTTCCTGTTGGTACAAGTTAACCTTAGGCTAGTACTGGCGTATCGTGTGATGCACTCGCTTTTTACTTTTTTTGTGTCATCCCCAAATTTGTGACTGTTTAACTGAATTCAGGTCAGACGGGGATTATATTACTAATATTCAGCATTTTAATCATTTTTCCCATTCAGCTATTTTTGCAAGTAAGTTGCCATTTCTGCAGCACTTACAGTCTACTGAATAAACCCCTTAATCCACTGGTGGCAAGCCTGTGCCTGTAATCTCTGGTGCTCCAGCTGCTCTGGTAATAGTCCTCACCAAGTCCCGGAGGAAGAGCCTGGTATTCCCATCATGCATTATTTAAACTGTTCTTATAATGTTTTACAGAAAGCCAGCGCTGTTTTCTTTCTTTCATTTTTAAGGAGCCTAAGAATTGATATTAAAGTTTCAGGATTCATTAATTACATTGTGTCGTGCTTTATGGAAAAATACAAAAGCTCTAAAATTAAGCCGATCATTTTAAATTAAACTACTAAGATTCATTTAACACATTTAATCACAATAACATATTTCGTTTTGAATTTTTCTATAGACTAAACCGGATTGATTAAATAGTTCAGGCAAGAAGTAATGATAGTTGTTTTTCTTGCTCATCCTTGTGCTAACTTTTTACCTAACCATTTTATCGCCTTGCACTCTATGCTCAGAGTCGCATGGGTGGCCCGGGCCCCACATTCACAAATGCAGTGAATATTGATATATATGATAATGCAAGAACTACGCAAACATTTGGTGGGATTGAGCAACAAAGCATTTGGAGGAATGCTGCCTATGACCTCAAGAACACCATCCCCACCATCAAACATGGAGGTAGAAACATTATGCTTTGCGAGTGCTTTTCTGCTAAGGGGACAAGACAACTGCAACGCATCAAAGGGACGATGGACGGGGTCATGTACCTTCAAATTTTGGGTGAAAACCTATCCAGGGCATTGAAAATGAGTCTTGGATGGATATTCCAGCATGACAATGGTCCAAAACAAACAGCCAAGGCAACAAAGGAGTGGCTCAAGAAGAAACACACTAAGGTCTTGGAGGGGCCTAGCCAGTCTCCAGACCTTAATCTCATAGAAAATCTGTGGAGGGAGCAGAAGATTCGAGTTACCAAACGTCAGCCTCGAAACCTTAATGACTTGGAGAGAATCTGCCAAGAGGAGTGGGACAAAATCCCTCTTGAGATGTGTGCAAACCAGGTGGCCAACTACAAGAAACGTCTGACCTCTGTGATTGCCAACAAGGGTTTTGCCACCAAGTACTAAATCGAAGGGATCAAATACTTATTTCAGTCATGGACATTCAAATCAATTTATAACTTTTTTGACATGCGTTTTTCTAGAATTTTTTTTGTTGTTATTCTGTCTCTCACTGTTAAAATATACCTACCATTAAAATTGTAGACTGATCATTTCTTTGTTAGCGGGCAAATGTTCAAAATCAACAGGGGATCATATACCTCTTTCCCTCACTGTATCTAATGTACCTTGGTAGCCTCTCAATAAATGTAATAAATTAACTTTGCACCCTCCAAATAAAGTTGTCAAATGATGGATTACAATGATAACTTAAAAATGGTCAGATAACATTTCCCTCAGGACTTGCATCCTATCATTGCCATCCAAGGTGCAATGATAGGCCAGCCTTTGGGTGTCACGACACACACTAAGCATGCTTGCTACTTAGTTCTGGGGATCATATGGTTAAAAATAAATAAAAAATGTGTCTGTGCTGCACTGGAAACAATGATAAAATAAAACCTTAACACCACCAATACTTAACTCTAGTATCACAAGCTGCAACCACCAAGACAGTTTACAAATGGGATGGTTTAGTTCCCCAAGCAAGTGTCATGATACTGGTCCCTCCTGGCGCCGTGCGATCACAGAAATTATGTATTTTCTGAGTTCTGACACACACACTTCCTGGTGCCTTATTATGACATCATATATAATGTGGATCCCTCTCATTAGTCTCCTTTTATAGTCAGCACATGTCGCTTTTGATGTTGTGTACAGCTTGTGACATCACGGTCCTCTGTGACCAATCACTACCCAGTATTGGGTATATATACTTGTTTCCTTGTCCTGTTTTGGTTCTTGTTACCCGAGTGTGTGTTTATACAGTGCATTGGATTTCCTGTTTTCTGACCTTGGCTTGTTTAACTATTCTAGCTCTCTGTTATCCTGATCTTGGTCTGGCTATCGATTCTGTGTATTTCTATAATCCTGATCTCTGCTTGTCTCTCGTTTATTCTCTGTCTCCTTACAGAGATTTCATATATCTGTCTCAGGCACTAACCCGGCCACTCTAAGGACCGGTACGTGTACCTTTACTGTTACCTTTAGGTTTGTGTGTTAGGGTAACTTTAATCCTGACAGCAAGTTAGATTAACCAACCCACAAAACACAATTTAGTTAAATATTTATGTCAGCAACATACTATTTAAACAGGCTTCATCAGGCTTGTGAAACCAGATATTAGAGGTCAAAGACAGAATTAGGTTATTATTATTTTAGCAATGAAAAGACTAACAAATGTTACACTGTGTCAAAATTACACAAAGCAAAAGAACATACAAAATAAATTAAAAAATTAGTTCTTGAAATAAAATGGGTCTTAAACCAAACACATAACCTACACAAGTGCAAATATCCCTGAGAGCCTTACACTGGGCCAAATGGTCCGAACAAATGAAACTAGGAAAGTTAGCTGTTCTAATGTAATTAACAGAACCCATCATTGCAGATCAATAGCATCAGTCAATGCAGATCAGCGACTTATATCAGAACATTACATGCAATATACCACAATATTGGATAAAACGATGCATCAATGACATTATGCTCTATAGCAGGTGTCAAACTGTACTTGACTACAATTGTTGAATTCTAACTTCAGTGATTCTTTACCAGAGAACAGTAAGCGTTTATGTCTAATAGCTCTCGTTCATCACCCCTGCTCTATAAAGTCCCATTGCATCATATGTACATGACAGATGTCATTTAAAACATTAAACAATCATGTCTAATTTGAGAGAAAAATCCATACTCCCTAATTACTGTTTTTCCAAACATGTTGTTTAGAGACACTAAGGTTCTTTCAGGAGTAAAGCCGCTAATTCCGAATCATACCGTACATGATTTAGAAAGCCTTATGAAAGGAATTTAAATCCAAGGATTAGTGTCATTTACTTTCCAAAGTACAGCAATACAGTTTATAGATAAAGAAGCAATTCGCTGCCAGAGGCATCTAATATGTCATTTTACTCTTGGTGAAAGTGGAATATTTATAGAGTGTTTCAAATTGCCATTTCACACAGACCGGACAATTTAGGCATCTTAACAATATACTCCTGGTGCCGAGTGTAAGGCTGCATCTCACAGAGAAACCTATGAAGCTCATCCTGTATTTTTTACATGGCAAGATAAAAGCCAGTAGAATCTCCCATTCACATGTTTGGGCAGTCCTCATTTATATTTTTCATTGAATGGAACCAGTGTGTGTAGTTCTCTTCTGTTATGGTAAATTCCAATAAACTACTTCTGCAAAGAATGACTATAGTCACCAGTAAGGGCAACAGGATTGGTTGGGAGAACTCAACCATTTCCTCCTATAAAGGTGTCGGTGGAAATGGGTTAGATCCTGGGTTAATTAGGGTTAACACACTGCAACAGCTCCTCGGTTGTCTGTCTCATTTAGTTAAAAATTAGGACCGGGATTGTGTCTAGTGTAGGACATGATGTACTATACACTGGGAGTTGAGGTCCCAAAGTTGGGATTGGCTGATACAGACCCAGATGGCTTTCTAATGCGACCATACCTGTTCTTATTCATCCCGCCCCCCTTGGCAGCCTCCCCATACAGTTCAGATGAGGAAGAGTTTCTCACTATCTTGTAATGTGTAGGGAAGGCCCGGGCCCGGGATAACGTTAATTGAAATGATGCATATATCTATTTTATATGTACACTGACCAAAATTATAAACTCAACACTTTTGTTTTTGCCCCCATTTTTCATGAGCTGAACTCAAAGATCTAAGACTTTTTCTATGTACACAAAAGGCCTATTTCTCTCAAATATTGTTCACAAATCTGTCTAAATCTGTGTTAGTGAGCACTTCTCCTTTGTCGAGATAATCCATCCAGCTCACAGGTGTGGCATATCAAGATGCTGATTAGACCGTATGATTATTGCACAGGCTGGCCACAATAAAAGGCCACTCTAAAATGTGCAGTTTTATCACACAGCACAATGCCACAGATGTTGCAGGTTTTGAGGGAGCGTGCAATTGGCATGCTGACTGCAGAAATGTCCACCAGAGCTTCAAGAGAAATGTTTTCCCTGAATTCGTCAAAATGTAGCAAAGGGCAGATCTTCAAGCAGCTTTCGCTGCCATACCTTGTATATTCCCATAACGGAAAATTCATTCATATCTTAAATTCATCTATTGAGTATTGTTGTGGTTTGCATGCATGCCATTGACAGGAAGATCATTGGAGGTCCAGGTGTTTAGTCTTTTAACCTTTTCGTTCTTTATTTAAATGTAGAGCAGGTTACATCAGAAAAGCAAAATGCTAAATTCAATTGAAAAATATTGCATGTTTTGCTACAATTGTTGTTATAAAAAGAAAAGTCTGTTTGCCCACAACTAACAAAAAGCATACAAAGAAAAAAATCAACAAAGAATAATAAAAAAAAAGGGGGGATGGTAAAGAAAGAAGGTACTTTGGCCACAAGGCCTTATAACCTGGAGAATACCAGGTCTAGAAAGGAAAAAAACAGGAAGATCCCTTTCTGTCTACTGGAGTAGTCTTCAGCCAATATGGGACTCAATTCAACAAACTTTGCAAATGATTACTGTTAGCAAAATGTTCTAATTGATTAATTAAAGTCTATGGGAATGTTAATAGATTAATCACTTGGAAAGTTTTTTCTAACAGTATTGAATCATTTGGAAAGCTTATTAAAGCAAGACTATAGGCCTTAATTAAATAATTTTGGATACGTTTTTCAAATCATTTAATATTGATGAATACATTTTTTTTTTTTTTAAGATTTGATATTTTTACAAATATTGTAATAATTTGATGTTTTTGAGAAATGAATATATTTTTTCACTCGGACATCGTCTGGGGAGTATGCGGAATAGACTGAAAAGTCGGAGGGGACCTCTACACATAGTGACATAGCTGAAAAGAGACTTGCGTCCATCAAGTTCAGCCTTCCTCACATTTGTTTTTGCTGTTGATCCAAACACGGTTAACTTTTGTTACTATTTTAATATTTTGAAAAATAAATCATTTTAAATGCTCATCCAAAATTATTCAATCATTTGGAAAACGTACCAAAACAAATTAAATTGAGGCCTAAATGCCAATAAGCATTATGATTTAGAGGTCCTAATATAAAACGTATAGCATTCCATTAGGTCTCACAGATACTATGTATATTGATTTAGCGTGGTTGGTCTGGCATGTTATTGTAATAATGGCTTTTCTCAGTACTCACATATTTTATTTGAGCAGTATAGGCTCTTGGGAGTAGTTCTTGCATTGTTTATAATCACAAACTGGCCTTGTGTAAACACTAAATGTGTATATGAATGACCAATAAAATCTATATGTTCATTCTTTTGCATATTTAATGCATTTTCGATTTATTGTTCTTGACAGAAATGATTTACAGACATACGGCTGCAATAGATGGAGAATTTGTCCACTTTGAAATCCTTGATACCGCTGGACAGGTAGGACTCTGGAAATAGAGATTTATCACAAATGACAAAGAAAAAATAGAATGTAACAAACAGTGATAGCCTGTCTCCTAACGTAAATCCTAATAAAGAATTATATTAACACGATACTTTCTGAAATAGTAATAAAATAATAATAATAATAATGGTAATATGAATAATAATTCATAGGAAAAGCATATTAGCTAACATATTAGGAATGGTTGCAATGTTGTAAGAATTTGTCTAGTTACCATTACAGAAAACGTAAAGGGACACTGTAGTCACCAGAACAACTACAGCTTATTGAATTTGTTCTGGTGAGTAGAATCATTGCCTTCAGGCTTTTTGCAGTAAACACTGTCTTTTTCAGAGAAAATGCATTCGTATACACCAAACATCATCAGCAAATGAATACTATGCCATAGCTGATATAGTGGAAAGTGGTTGTGGAATGAAAAAATGGTCGAAACATGGGAAGGGTACAAGTAGGGATAAGTAGCAAAAAAGCAGGATTAAGGACTAAGGTCAAGTTTACTGATACATAAGCCACTTCACTTACCTCTAAACATGGCCTACAGTAGATTACGGACTATATTTATTCAGATAAAGCAGAATAATTAATTTATTAACAGACATAAATATTACAAATATATACAAAGTCACAATAAAAGATAAATTAAGACTGAAATATCTTAATACCCAATTTGCATATATAACTATTCTCAGACACATACTCACTACTTTAAATAGAAGAATTTGTTGTAAGAATTTGTCTAGTTACCATTACAGAAAACGTAAAGGGACACTGTAGTCACCAGAGCAACTACAGCTTATTGAATTTGTTCTGGTGAGTAGAATCATTACCTTCAGGCTTTTTGCAGTAAACACTGTTTTTTTAAAATGCAGTGTTTACATTACAGCCTAGTGATAACTTCACTGGCCACTCCTTAGATAGCTGCTAGAGGTGCTTAATGGGGCAGTGCTGCACAGTGTGACTGACATTCAGTGTCTCCACCCTCTGCATGCAGACACTGAATTTTCCTCCTAGAGATGCATTCATTCAATGTATCTCTATGAGGAGATGCTGATTGGCCAGGGCTGTGGTTGACTTGTGCTGGCTCTATCCCTGATCTGCCTCCTTGATACTCTCAGCCAATCCAATGCTTTAATCAGAAAGCATTGTGATTGGCTCAGAACATAACTTCTGATAATGTCAGCCAAGCAGGCAGATCAGGGGCAGAGCCAGTAGCAGCAGACATGATCCCGTGTTCCTGACCCTACAGTGTTTCTTTAAAGTAATTGTACTTCATGTTGATCATTTTCAAAATATGTTCAGAAGTGTGTGGCTTTTTTAACCAAATAAATAAAAGTTTTCTAAATTAAATAAAAAGATTTTCTTTGGGTATAATGGGCATGCAGCATTAAAGTTCATCGAACTATTTCCTATATATATATATATGGACTCAGATCATAAGCAAAATATGTCACAGTATATAACCAAAAGTAAACATGGAACAGATGCCATGGAGTGAGGTGGGTTTGCAATAAAAGGGGTATCTAAGAGTAAAACTGCTGAAATGGTGATAGCTGCAAAGTACGAGTTACCTTCCCTGTATGTTGGACATGTGATGGCACGAACAAACGTTTCATAGGGGGTAAGGTGTGTGAAAAGGAACCCAGGAAGCGCCTATGATATACAGTTAGAAAATTCTAGCTGCCAATGTAGTGAAACTCTATAAAGAAGCCAAAAAGATCATATTTATTTGCCTAAATGTGTCATCATCAATAACATGCTTTGCTAGCCAACTGTCCAGGACCGTGGAATATCTGGCACAATGTAATATAACTTTAAACATTTCACTTTGCTGTACACGGAGTGAGTTCTTGATGTTGTCTGCTTTTGCCATCTACTGGCAGTACTACAAATGATTCGGTTAAAGCGGTGTTCTTCAGAAGGATATTGATACCTTAGAGAGGGTTCAGAGAACGGCTACTAAACGGGTTCATGGAATGCAGGATAAAACTTACCAGGAAAGGTTAAAGGATCTTAACATGTATAGCTTGGAGGAAAGACGAGACAGGGAGGGTGTGGGGAATATGATAGAAACAATGCAGGAGCTGAGCTTAACCGATGCTGAAATAAAAGGGATTAAAGGAGATCAGACAATTCCTAGAATTTTTAATATTATGTTAATTTATCTCCTATATTTAATTAACAAATATGTATTTTTATGTATTTTTGACGTGTGAAAGATATAATTAATTATAGAAATCCACTGGTCACTGGTAATTGTTGTCCTTTCCTCCTCCCAGTCACCATGGAGATGAGAGGACAACTGACACAATGTATCTACTTCTCCTCCTGATTTGCATTGTCTGCCCTGACTGTGCCTGTTTGTTAAATGTTAAAGAGAACGATTATTCCTAGCACTAAAGTCCCCTTTAGTGTCCCCTTCCCTAGCAATCTCCCTCTCCCCCTTAAGGCGCAGAAAGGGTTGAAAAAAACTTTTTGTCAGGTACCTGATTCCAGCATCGATGTCCCTCGCTGCTGGTTCAGGCTCAACCTCCACTAGAGGTGGACTTAACCCTCAAATGTAATTATTACGGTTTCTCAATAACTGCAATATTACAATTACACAGGTTAAGGGGACAGGGGCACTGCATCCAAAACCACTTCAATGAGATGAAATGGTCTTGGTGCGTATCGTGTCCATTTAATATAAATTTGAAAGAAAATAGAGCAAGCATTGCAGGGAAAAGTTAACCCCTTGTTGGTAATTCTCTGTGTTATATTCAAGGGCGTAAGTTCCAGAGAGGCGATGGCACCTTTTAAATTTTACCTGATGGTATTCTTGTATTTTTTTTTTATTTTTTTTTTATACATTCAGAATGGTTTTTTTTGCATTGGTTATTTCATAGTTTTCCTATTATCTTAAAGAATCACTTTCCAAGGGCAGAAGATTTCTGGAAAATACTAAATACCTCTCATTGAGATGAGCACATTTAGAGCGATTTTTATTTTCTGAATCAAGCCTTGAATTATGTTTGGGAAATACCCAAATTGCACGTCTGGACATATTTGAGGATTTTCACCAAATTTTGAAATTCCAAGGTCAATTGGGTGCTGAGTGCACAACACAGACAGAGTTTGAAGTAATGTGATTAATATAATGTGACTGCATTCAAGAAACGTTATTTCAGTATAAGTCCAAGACAACCAAACATCATACTAGGTGTATAGTCATTTTGTAGTAAAGCTTACTCACTAAACACAGGATTGTAGTTTATTAAAAGTTGAAATGCTACATTTAGCCCCAAAATAGCTGATTTGGAAATATTTTACAACTCCCAAAATATTGCGTTTTATTTTTGAATTCTCTACAATTCTATGTTTAGAGAAAACATCCCACTTGGCTTAATGGCTAATTAACAAATGACTGGATTAATACTAAATTGGAAACATGAGTACAAAAAGAGAATGTTTTCGTAAAATAATTTATCTTTGTTTTGGTTTTACCCAAAGGAGGAAGATTCTTTACAGATTGAAGAGAAAATCAAGTGGGGTGATGGTTTCGCTGTTGTTTATTCGGTGACTGATCGCTGTAGTTTTGACGAAGTGATGAGACTGTGTTTTCTTATTAACCATATTCACTCCAATGCAAAAAAAGGGACCAGTGACCTTCCTCCTGTTGTGATAGTGGCAAACAAGAAGGATCTCCAGTACGATCGCATGGTTTCCATTGAAGAAGGAGAAAAGCTGTCACAGGCATTGAAGTATCCATGTTACGAAATTTCCACGAGAGACAGCTATGATGAGACGGCTGTAGTTTTTAATACTATTTACTACGAGCTGATGAAACAAGGAAACCTTTCGCCGGGATCCTTCAAGAAAAGGGGTGTTTCAAAATTAATGGAAAAAATTCCCAAACTGTACGCTAACTCTGCACTAAACACAAGTGGCAGGAGTCTAAGTTTCAATTCGTTTCGAGATTACATTCCGGAATGAATTGTGGGTGTAAACTGATCCTGATACTTCTAATTCTGCAGTATGAACAGTATTAACTGGAGTAGATATCGCTAAGAATGTATTTTCTGGATTTTTCTTACAATTTACTACTAACTCTAATCTGGGCCAGTTTACATTCGTACACACCAGACATCATCAGCAAATGAATACTATGCCATAGCTGATATAGCAGAAAGTGGTTGTGGAATGAAAAAATGGTCCAAACATGGGAAGGGGACAAGTAGGAATAAGTAGCAAAAAAGCAGGATTAAGGACTAAGGTCAACCTTACTGATACATAAGCCACTTCACTTACCTCTAAACATGGCCTACAGTAGATTACGGACTATATTTATTCAGATAAAGCAGAATAATTAATTTATTAACAGACATAAATATTACAAATATATACAAAATCACAATAAAAGATAAATTAAGACTGAAATATCTTAATACCCAATTTGCATATATAACTATTCTCGGACACATACTCGATACTTTAAATATTCAACAATGAGCAAGACAATGGTAGGTTCCAATTAAATACCCCAAAAACAGCAACATGTTAGTGAGGCTTTAATGAAATCAAACTGTGTGTTAAATGTAGAGAAAAACCATCACCACCAGCCAACTGTCCATCAGCAAAAAACTACTGACCACCATCACTGGGAGGTGTAGCCTATGTCACTGTCATAGACAAGAAGATAAGGTCTGTGTAATTAACCCCATAAACACACAACTCCCTAAAGTTCTTAAAGCAATTCTAAACCTATTCTGCATATTTGCACAACAGACACCTTTTAATAAATTCTTCTTCACCAACATTCAAATACCATTTGAAAACCACACAAATATATAATGTATCCATATAAAGAGTCAAACGTGGTAATATTTCAGATTATCAAGAGAATGTTTAAATTTACAATGTGAAACTTTAAGCAGCATTTTCACCTATTGCATTAAAATAATTAGTGCATGATTTAATTTTTCGGGCCATTTTTATTATTATATTTATAATATTATAATATTATTATTGTTCTATAGAGAATATGTCTGTGAAAACGCCTATTAATACATTTTCATATCATTTTTGCATTACATGATGTTGTATCATTCTAACATGTCTTGAACACTATTGTAACGGACCGTTTTGCACACAAGGGGTAAAAACCGTTTAGGCGATCGTCCCCTTTCAGAGATGCAGGCACAGCTACTGTAGAACACCAAACTCCCGAACCGCATGTAAGGGAATGCTCCAAACTCCCGAACTGCATCCAATATAGCACTCCAAACACACGAACTGGAACCATACGAATTGCTGCTAGCAGACGAATAGGAAAAGCATCCAAGCGGCTTACACTCCTAGCAATCAGTCTCTATCAGCATTCAGTAAATCCCCCCAAAGACGAGACAAGGCTCCGTGTTGAGGGTCAAGCAGTGGTCTGTTTAATGAGGGCTACCTGCCCGGTATTTATGCAGGTCTCCCACCTGGTGGACACTCCCCTAGGAGACCAAATGGGAGACTGTGACAAAAGACAAACAATCAGAAAAATAGGACACACAGTCACATTGTATTCCCACAATGCATCCTGGCTTCCTCCCCTCTGCCCTGGAGATAATTAAGAAGTAATTAAATTATCTCCCAGGACAAAGGAAAATCGCCATTATGCACGTGGGGATACTAAAACATGAATTACTATTAAAATACACAGTATGACACAAGTTACAATAAAACTATACATTTAACATGTCCCCAGATAGCTCAGGTCTGAGCGCACATTATTAAGCGAATGGCGCTCAGACCACACGAATACAGTGTAATCGCCATGGAGCCGTCAGTTCTCATGTGAATGGGCTCCATGGGATTCCTATCTGGGGTATAACATAGTCAAGTAAAACTACCGAACACCGGGCCGTTCGTGCACTTTCACCGAACAAGAAGGGAAGTTGGCGGCTTCAGCGGTGTTCGCGCAAAACGGTGTCCGATTTTAGTTCCATGAATTGAGCGTCGAACACCGCTGTGCGTTCGCGGGTTTAAAATGGCCACGACCTCGTGTTCGTTATACGAATGGCGGCCACCCAGCATTCGTCAATTAAGCTGCGGTTAACCGCAGCTTCAGGGAGGCTAATTGCCGGCACACTCCAGCTCCCAGGTGGTCTAGTCATTCGTGCGGTTGTTCGGTAGATTGAATCTACCGAACACCAGGCAGAAAAGCACGAATAAGTCTTTTCTGCAGGGAAAAAGATGTCTTTTAACAAGGGGCCATAGTCCAAAGGCAGCAGGCGAGCAACCAGGCTTCTCCAATGCAATGTGGCGAGATTGCTCTCGTCACAACTATCTACACTGGAATACTTCCTTTATCTCACACGATTATTCTCTAATGTGAGAATTTAAAGTTAATTTCAAATCTGAGGCCAGAGTAGCCAAATTGAAACCACAGTTCCCTTAGAGAATTTTTTCAGTTCGCCCTTAAGGACACATGACGGAACTATTAACCTGAAATGCTGTTAATTCACTTTAAATTCTGACTTAAGTGAATACCTTGGTCAGGATAGAAAATTGAAATATGTTAATTGGGCACAAATCACATTGACATACGCCTTGTATTTTTACATATTTTTGGGTTTCAAAAAACCAGTTTATCCTGCTACATCAGTGTGTTAGAGCTGCCATAGTCAATGTATTTCTTTCAGAATATTTTAGTTTGAATTATTTTACTCAATACACGGTCACAAAAGGCAAACATGATCATTGCCAGAGTTTCTCTTTTCTCATTTTTGTATCATTATTTGTTTATGAAAAGATCTTTTTGTTTTTGATCTCTTTGAGTATTTTTACCTTATCTAAACAGCCTTGTTTCTGTGTGTCACTCACATCTTTTCTCAGTCTCTTAAACCAGAGAGTCACACTTTGAATGCAGTGCTTCATTTAGATGACAAGAGTAATATTTCAGAATATTTTAAATCTAGATTGTATCGGGATCTATGTTTTCATTTTGATATTTTTAATGCAGTTTGAGCAATCTTAAAGGACCTCTATAGGCACCCAGACCACTTCAGCTTAATGAAGTGGTCTGGGTGCCAGGTCCAGCTAGGGTTAACCCTTTCAGAGAAACTGCTATGTTTATGTTAGGGTTAATCCAGCCTCCAGTGGCTGTCTCTTGACATCCGCTAGAGGCGCTTGCGTGCTTCTCACTGTGAAAATCGCAGTGAGAAGACGCCAGTGTCCATAGGAAAGCATTGTGAATGCTTTCCTATGGACTGGCTGAATGCGCTCGCGGGTCCTGCCGGGAATGCGCATTCAGCCGAAGAGGAGGAGAAGAGGGAGGAGAGGAGGAGGAGAGTTCCCTGTCTGGCACTGGAGAAAGAGGTAAGTTTAACCCCTTCCTCTCCCCAGAGCCAGAGGGAGGGGGTCCCTGAGGGTGGGGGCACCCTCAGAGCACTATAGTGCCAGGAAAACAAGTATTTTTCCTGGCACTATAGTGGTCCTTTAACTTGTGTCTACCCTTTTAGTAAAAATATTTAAATGAAAATATCTATTTTGATTCATTGAAAACTACAAAAAAACACACAATTATTATTATTATTGTGACTTGTCTTTATCCAAAAATAAAGCTGTTGCAAAGCAAGTTTAAGTCTGCACATGGAATGGTCCAATGTCTGTAAAAGTCAATCTTTTTTTAATGGGAAAACATGAAAATGAAATAAAAACAACAACAAACAGATATCTCAGTCTAGCAGCAGTCACAAAACCAAGGGCAAAGAATACAAGCCGTGAAAAGTAGGAACTCTATCAAGATTGATCAGTTAGTTATCTAATTTCCTTTTATTCATCCTTGTCATCTGGGATTTAATCAACCTTTTCATGATAATATCTAGTGTGTTATGTGCAAGGTAAGTGTACCATGTGCCAGTGAATGGTAAGTGCACCATGTGCCAGTGAAAGGTAAGTGTGCCCTGTGACCATGGAAGGTAAGTGCACCATGTGCCCATGGAAGGCAAGTGCACCATGTGCCAGTGAATGGTAAGTGCACCATGTGCCAGTGAATGGTAAGTGTGCCATGTGCCCGTGAACAGTAAGTATACCATGTGCCAGTGAACGGTAAGTGTACCATGTGCAAGTGAATGGTAAGTGTGCCCTGTGACCATGGAAGGTAAGTGCACCATCTGCCCATGAAAGGCAATATTTCAAACTGAACAAAGGTCTTTTAAGAGTGGTTATAAATTGTTTAGTATAAAGGTATTGGAACAGACAAGAAGTACAAATACATGTATGAAAGGTAGGGTTATTACTGTGGAAATGACATGTGCCAAAATATAACTACAATGTGAAATATTATCACAGGGCACCAGTACAAAGACACTGTGAGCTATTACTCAAACGTTAACATCTGTGTGCAAGAGAGAATATTTAAAGAGACACTACAGTCACCAGAACCCCTACAGCTAAATATATTTGTTCTGGTGTGTATATCCTGTCCCTGCAGGCATTTCAGTAGGGATGTGCATGTGCAAAAAATTTGGTTCGGTTCAGAAATTCGGGTAAAAATAATTTGTCTGCTTCGGCAATTCGGACCAATGGCATTCAGTTTGGATCGGCACTTCCGAAATTCGGGACTTCGGCAATTTGGAACTACGGCAATTCAGAATTCAGTAATTCGGACCCTACCCCTAAACCTTAACCCTACCCCTAACCCCTAAACCACTTCGGCAATTTGGACATTTGCCAATTCGGCAATTTGAACTTCAGGCATTCGTAAGCATCCGAATGTCCGAATTGCACGAAATTCTTCCGAAGATACATTCAGAACGAAACGAATTGCACATATCTACATTTCAAAGTAAACGCTCCCTTTCCAGAGAAAAGGCAGTGTTTACATTACTGCCTAGTAACACCTCCAGTGGCATTCACTCAAGCCACCACTAGGTATGCTTCCTATATCAGTACTGCACAGTGTGCAGCACCTACGATCAGCGTCGCCACACTCTGCATTAAAGATGCTGAGCACTCCACATAGAGATGCATTGATACAATGTATCTCTGTGAGGAGATGCTGATTGGTGTAGCATTTTGCCACACATTTGCAATAGCCTCCCAATGCTTTCCTATTGGAAAGCATTGGATTGGTTGAGATTATCAAGGTTGATGATCTCAGCCATAAAGGCGGGGTCAGTGATGACAAGGCAGGTGCAGTGATGGAAAAAAAGTATGTTTAATCACCTGCAAACTCCATGCTGAGAGGGGCTGTAACCTCAACAGCTAATCCAGCGCTATAGTATTAGGAATACTTGTCTGAACTATAGTGTTCCTTTAATAGGTATTTTTTTATGTTCTATGAAATTTATAGCAAATTAGCTTGAAATGTTACATAACAATTATAGCTTAAAATTTTTAAAGGGTCATTCTAAGCAACAGAGCCACTTCAGCATATTGTTTAGCGCAGTCTCTCTTTAATTGCATGATAAAGTATATAAAGCCAGAATAACTCTTGATAATTAGGAAGTGGGGTACCTGCTTTATGAGTGCAGCTTTGTGTGACGGAGAAGCCCAACTTTCGCAAAATCACTTGAAAGCTGTGTCTTCAAAACAAGTATTGTTCCATTTGCTGAAACTATAAGTTCAATTCTCGGCATCGTCACCTGAGACTTACATTTTCCCAAGGTTAATAAAATGATTATTGATAAACTGAATAATAATAAAAACAATGTGAACATAGAGCTTTAGGCACCCTTCCTGTTTAAATCATTTTCTATTATTATCTCAAAAAAGCTGAACAAATTAAATTAATTGAAAAACATGCAAGTAATATAAGATGCTTATTGTATTACTGAAGTTCAAATAACTCTCGCTAGATTCCTAGATCAGATTCTGTTCATCAAGAAAAATAATTGAAGAAATGACTGATTGCATTATATATTCAAAACCTGCTATTAACAATTATATGCAGCCTTCCTCAGTGCCAGATCCGTTATGCCATCTGATTGTATCACATTTCTTTTTTTTTTTATCTTTCTTTTTTTTTTCTTTCTTTTCAATTATTTTAAACATTTAACAAATTGTAATATTTGTACATTCTGTAATCAATATTCATTTCCTACAGATCTTGGTCGCAGGGAAAGAGGAATATATAGACCTCTTTAAAATACAATTTAACATTAAGTATTTGGTAATATATACATATTATACAAATTTACAATGACAGTGTAGCAGCAAAATATACAACAAAATTGCTATAAGTAGAGTGGAGGGAGGTTCAGGTATAGCTTATATATTTTCAATGTTCAAGGTATGCAAATTACCTTCAATTAATCACAAATAATTTCCATATTGATCAACTTAAGACATTTCATCCAGACAGATACTTTTTTGCTTAATTTTTGTTTACTCAGCATCAACTCCATTTTTATCTGAAACTCGAATTGTTTTTTTACATTCTTCCAGGGGACTTCTAAATCTTTTTTCCACCATCTCGCAACCACTATTTTAACAGCCAAAAAAAGGTGTATAAGGATTACTTTTAATTCATACGCCATAGGTGGCCAATTTAAATGTAGCAAAACAACCTCTGGAGAAATTTTCAACTCGAGTTTTAGATGTTTGGATATAAACTTTTGTATTATCGACCAAAGATTTCTTAATTATGACAGTCCCACCAGATGTGTTTGAAGTTACCTCTAGCACATTTACATCTCCAGCAAATAGGATTAGTTGAAGAGTATATTTTACTTAATTTCACCGGAACCAAGTACCACCTATTTAAGACTTTAAAATGTGTTTCCAACAAATTTAATGAATGTATGTTCTTCTTAACATTTATCATTGAAGAACCCCATTGTTTCATATTAATATCAATGCTTAAATCTTTTTTCCATGCTGATATGGCTGTTGGATTTATATCCTTAACGCTAGATTTGGTTAGTATTAAAGCCTTAGAAAGTGATTTATTGATTTTTTTTGAGGTGAATAATAAGTCAATCAAATTGCTTACGTTCGATTTTGGTGTAATAAGGTGTGTAGACATGAAGCTTTTGAGTCTAAGAAAATTGAACACTTCTCCAGATGGAAGATTATATAGACTAGTTATTTGGGCAAAAGTTTTAATTGTTCCTTCTGTCAATAAATGTTCTAATCGTAGTATCCCTAATTTTTTCCAATTGTTAAGATTTAAGTCTTCCACTTGGTTTTCTACAATGTTTAATTCCAAATAGCTCGGGACTTTTTTTTCTATGTTTAATGCTTTTTTTATTTTAAACCAATTTTTTAATAGTTTAGTCAAAATAGCATTGGCATATTCTTTTTTTTTTTTGCGATTTTATCTATGTTCCAAATTAAACAATCTAAGCTAGGAACTTCTCCTGCCCTCATTTCGATCTTATACCATCCTTCATTTTGTTTTCTTTTATTTGCATTCTATAGATATGCAGAATAGTAGCTGCTTTGAAGTTATTCACTATGAATGGATAAGCAAGTCCGCCCTTATATATATTTTGTACTAATATTGATTGTTTTAATCTTGGCTTCTTACTTTTCCAGATATATTGGGTGAAGCTTTTTTGTATTAACTCAAGCCAATGAGTCAGAATATGAAGAGGTAGCATTTGGAACATATAGTTCCACTTTGGTATTACGTATGAATTAATCACATTTATCCCCAAAAGGTGATTTCTAAATTTCTACGATCTTTTAACCATTTGTTGAGCTCCAATAATAATGCCAGAAAGTTTATTTCCATAATCCTATTTATCTCTCTAGTAATTTTGATTCCTAGATAGTCCATACTTTCCTTGACCCAAATAAATTCGTAACTGTTTTTAATTTCTTGTTGTGTTTTTTTAATCAAGATTAATATCTAAGATCAAGGATTTATTTACATTTAATTTATAATTTGATATAAAACTGTATAGATCTATTTCCTGGATAATATGTTTCAGTGAGCTTTTAGGATTTGTAACAGTGATTAAGATATCGTCAGCATATAAACTGATTTTTTGATCTTCATCTATAACTTTGTAACCTTTAATCTTCTTGTTGTTTCTAATATTTTCAGCCTATGGCTCGATAGATAATAAATAAAGTAATGGTGAAAGAGGACATCCTTGCCGAGTCCCATTTTTAAGTTGGAACCACGGAGCAACAATATTAGGTCCAATAGTACGTGCAACTGAATTTACATAAAGGGCCATAATAGCTTTCTTTATCCAGCCTTCTAATCCATAATGTGATAAAACAGCTTCTAAATATTTCCAGCTGACTCTGTCGAATGCTTTTTCAGCATCGATCGACAGAGTCAGAACTGGAATCTCATTTCTGTTTGCATCATCTAAGATGTTTACAATTCTCCTCATACTTGTATAAGAATTTCTGCCTGGAACATATCCTATTTGATCTTTATGGATAATTAGTGGAAGAAGTTTCTTTATTCTAACAGCCAAGACTGAAGCATATAACTTGGTATCTACATCTATCAAAGATATTGGACGATAATTTTTAATATCAGTAGGATTTTTATCATTTTTTAAAATTGGCAAAATTTGCAAAATTGTATCACATTTCATTAGAATGTTCATGGAGGTGGAACTGTGATATCTGAAAACTATAAAAAGTAAGATTGTATCTGGTTTAGAAAGTATTTCACACTTTGCTCACAGCATTGAATGGTGAATTGGTTACCAAGCAGTGTAGATGTTCAATATGTAGATGTTCAATATGACACAGTATTTTGGTAGACTCTGGAATGTTGACTTCATCTTTAATAAAACTAAACTTTTAGGGCTTCTCGGTGTATGAATATTTGTGATTTCACTAGATTTTTTGTTGTAGTTTTGTTTTCTTCTACAATTTTAAAAGTATTAATTAAAGAGTAAATTGAAGGAAATTCACAATGAATTTCAAATTTGAGTCCAGAATAGTTCAGATGGGAAAAGTTCATAATGGAAGCTCATTTTAGACCCTTTAAAATTCACTTTTATTCGTTTCAGGGTTTATTCGCCAAAGTAAGTGTTGCTGAGAATTAAGGTAAATCCAAATTGAAATTTTAAGGCCAAGTTAGTTGAACTGGAAACTTCCAAAGTAATTTGTTTTGATGCCTACAGTGTGACCCTCATAATGAATAGTATACTCACCCTCAGTCCCGCAAACGGCTCCTTCTGCTGGTTCACAGGCCAAACTGCAGCTCCTTAAATACTTATATTCCCAAGACATCACGCCCTAAAAAGGGACCTCATCGTCTCGGCGACCCCATGTTGTTTGGGGTCACTGAGATGACGTGGACCAATGGGAACTCTTCTGAACCTATTTAAGGCTTGTTCCAGCCCTTACTTATTGCCCTATCGTGGTGTCTGTCCTGATACACATTAGTGCCAATAGTAAGTGTCTCTTGTTGTATTCCTGTTATTGACCTCGGCTCGTATTTGACTCGTGATTTTCTGGTATCCTGTCCTGACTTTGTCTTGACTCTGTGTATTTCTGTATTCCTGACCTTGGCTTACCCTTGTTTCTTGCTGTTTTAATACGTTAAGTCCGGCCATTCTAAGGCTCAGTGATACGTTTTTTGGTTCCACCTTCTGTGGGTTTTCACTTTCCTGCGTGTTGGGGTAACACTGAGTGACCCTTGCCAAAGTCACTCACCTTTTCACTTGCCCAGTTTTTCCTGACTATTCACTTGCTGCCTAATATGTCCCACCCATTGACAGGTGTCATTGGAATGATATCAATGTTATTCACTTCACCTGTCCATGGTTTTAATGTTGTGGCTGATCAGTATATAATATTTTTATTCCTAATGCAATGTATAATCATTTTGTTTGCTACTTTATTACATACATTTTGAATAAATAACTAACGTTGAACTAATATATAAATATATTTTCATTAATGGGTTATCTTACTAGCCTTTGATATTAACATGGACCAATAATTAAGAAATAATTGCTGTTGCTGAGAAACTTTATAGTAATAGTATTAATTATAATTAATTAATACACTTGCCTTTTAACATAAGGAGCTTGTACTTGAAATAAAATCTGATGTGTTCTTATCAATTTCTTTTACTATTTTTAAGAGCATTAAATATGATTTATGCTGAGTGTAAACTACAAACTTGCCCTAGACGGGTATCCGAAGACTCAGATAGATCTTTGTGATCTTAGTTAGAATTCTGGAACTTCTGGTTGGGTTCTAGAACCTTCAGGGATATTTGAGGAGAACTAGCCAGCTATCAGCTTATTCAACAGTTTCATTCATCTTATCTGATAAATACAACAGCTGCAGGATATTAGACTACATTTCTTATACCTCTACAAGGTAGGTTTAGGTAGGTCTAAGAGAAAATATCTGGCTCCATAGACCAGAGTAAGAGGCATCTGATTGGAGGAGCCACTTTTTTGCAATCAAAGGAGTCTTTACTGATGCTTGCCTCTTTAAGTGCTACAAATATGAAAAATATTTAATATAGCATTAGCTGCATGATAGGGTCACTTCCACCGCCTAATGGCTATATATGTACTGCCCCCTATTAACTTGTCTGTAAAGATCACAAATTGTTTGATTTTTATTTTTTTCCAAATCTATTATTTTTCCCATTAACAACTATAGGTAAATAACTCACTGTAATTAATGCTCAAAGAGTTAACGTGATGACAGTGGCTGAGATTGAAGAATATATTACTAACATACCGTAAATCTAGTATGAAATATATGTGGCGTCAGAAAATCAATAAGCATCAACTGCCAGGGACAAATTTTAATTATTTAATGACATTGTTACCTTTGTAATGTTACATAATGTGCTGAGTAATCTGAAGTGAAGATTATATTGGCAAATGCCATATCCTCGTTCCCAATCCCTCTTCGCTAGTGTGTCTGGCAGATGCAAAACACTGCAGTGCCCAATATGTCTTAAACAATATCTCCTGTGCATGTTAAGGATAAATGAAACCAGGAGCAAATCAAGTTTAAGATTAATTTGTGCTTGTTTATACACAGCAACGTGATGTCGTTCATAAACCTTTGAACTATTTAGAAAAAAATACTTCACACGTTAAAGAATATCTGTAATTTTTTAAAATTATTATTAAAAATATATAATTATCTTGTAATTCATATGTTTGTGTGTGTGTAATCATCTATTTTCAAAGTGTCTCATAGTGTCCCCTTGCTCTGCAGGTGTGGTTATCTTTAAGCCCATTTATCTACAAAAAACATGCATAATTCGTGCCTCAGACCACTGGCACAAAGATTTTGATGGTCGCAGTCTCAAAGAAAGCACTATTTTCCTGATGATTAAAGTAGTTTCACATCTAGCGTTTGCTACAACCGCACTGTGTGGGTTTGTGCTTGGTCTGGTGGCCCACGACCTCAGAGCTCTCCTGGTTGTGACTCGCTCACTGGGAAATATCCTGACACACTACATTATTTGAGTCCTACTAGGCTGCCACCTCATGTTGATTGTGGGGTGAAATGAGAAAGTGGTCAAGATACTCATCATATGCATCGGTAGTAAAGGAGTCACAGGAAATTTCTGCAGGGGAAACTTAACAATAAATGAGACAAGGCCGGCTGTGTTTCATTGTCCTTGTGTGCACATTCTACTGGGATAGTCTTGAACCCAGGAACCCAGAAAATGAGAGAAATCTCAATGTATCATTCCTGGTAAAATATTTTATAAATAAATAATACAGTTCAATCTGAATCTGTTACACATACAATATGTTGATGGGGATCCTGCTTAACCCCTTAAGGACCAAACTTCTGGAATAAAAGCGAATCATGACATGTCACACATGTCATGTGTCCTTAAGGGGTTAAACGAGCTTACCGGTATTAGCGTTTTTAGTGGAAAAGGTAAAAGCAGTTCCTTGCTCCTGTTGCATTGAAAGATTTGAATATTCCTGATTAGTATGTGAAAGGACATCAATGCAATGCCTAATGTCACAATCATTGTCAAGACATTATTTTCAGTATACCAATCAGTGTTATACCTGTGTAATCCACCAGGAGGCACCATATTATCAACGATTAAGTTCCATACAAAATATGTGACGAACAGGTGCTCAACAATGTGTGAGCCTGCAAATACATGGATTTGGGATTTGCTAAGTATTTGTAATTTTACTTATCACATAAGACGTTCTGGTAACCATGCACTATGGAAGACATACGTATATTTCATTTAATATTCTATATACGTAACATCTGTTTCTCAGATATGGAGTCACTAGTAACACAGTGTTTTAAGAACTTTCCTAAGGGGATACTCTCAGTTCGAGTTGTGTGTGTTTTGTGTGTGTGTTTGTGTATGTGTGTGTGTGTGTGTGTGTTTAAATGTGTGTGTGTGTGTTTGTCCCACCAACGGTTAAAATTAGTGGCTTCTGTAAGGCCCCATATGTTTATAGGGGAACATGGGATTGCTGCATGGTGCTAGTTGTGGAACAAGCTAAGCTTAATGGGATTTGAGGTCCATAACGGCAATAATACAGAAATTAAGTATGTCATGTTAATAATGGTATGAACATACTTGTTCTAGTACTGCTGTGAGTGGGATTCTAGGAGCGTCCAGAATGCCAGGGATGGAGAATATAATAGACCATGTAAATATATAGAACGCACTCGCTAAGAAAATCAATCCTTAACCCCTTAAGGATACATGATGTGTGACATGTCATGATTCCCTTTTATTCCAAAAGTTTGGTACTTAAAGGGTTAAATCTATACTGCCTCCCATGTGCTGTTTCCTTGCATCATTGCATTTAATAATTTAGACATAAATGATTGAGATTGGCTTATATTTAACCGATCGTCCTAAAAGCAGATACAAATAGGTTTGTCATCAATTACTTAATGAGGTTCTAGGGCTTTGAGAGCTTTTCTTGCCCAGATTTTTTGTTTTCTGCTGACAAATTGTCCTGAGTTCCAAGTTCGAAGCAGTATATAATTTGTTTGGTACCTGGGAATTGAAGTTTGGTGCAGCGAGAATATTAGCTTTGTTTCCAAAATATACTCTCTCTGCTGTGCTATAAACCGCAGCATTACGGTGATTGCTTTAGTAATAAAGAGATGTAAATGTCACTGCCAGATCTCTATTTAATTTAGAAAATAAATCGGTGTATTTACTTTGCACGTTGTTAGATGGGGTGGTCCAAAAGCTATGCAGCAGCATAAACAGCATTGAATTAAAACAATAAACAAAGAAAAATACTAAAAATAGTAAAAACGCTGTGGTGCAGAATGCTTAGTATTCTTCCTGACAACAAAGTGCTAATATGACTTATAATTAATATTGTAATTATATCGGCTTTCTTACTGTAATGATAATACCAGCCCCAACACGCAGTACTTGGGTTACACCTAGGACTGGTAGGAAACCAGAATGGTAGAGGCAGTGGCATAGACACAATCCATGGGGCCCCGGTGCAAAATTGAACCATGGTGGTTGCTGGGAGGAGTGACCGAGGCAGTCGCTTCCTCCCAGCGTCTGACATCATCAGAGGGGCCCCGGTCGTGCAGTTACCGGGCACACTCTGATGATGATATTCATTTACATCGGGTGGCCCTAACAGTGTGGGCCACCCGATGGACCCTTTCACGTGTGGCCCCGGCAATTATACAGGGCCGCAACACATGTCCACAGGGCGGCCGGGCCACCTGGAGTGACGGGCCCAGTCGCAGCTGTGAACTCTGCGAACATGGTATGTACGCCACTGGGTAGATGTGTATTAGGGGTCCTTGGGAGTGGCGTAGTTTAAGCCTTATAGTATCAGGAATAAAAAACATAGTGGCTGGGTCTTCCTACTTGTCTGAGATCATCAAATTTAATCTCAGCCAATCAAATGCTTTCATGCATGGCAAAAACGCTGTGCTGTGCCAATCAGCATCTCTTTGATCCAATGCATCTCTATTCAGCATCTTTGCTGAACGTCAGGTTACCTTGCCTGTGAATATAACTTGTGCAGCTTTTTTGAGATAATAATAGTGAATGATTTAACCCGGAAGGGTACATGAAGCTCTGTGTTCATATTGTTTGTATTATTGTTTAGGTGAACGATAATCATTTTATTAACCTTGGGAAAATGTAAGTCTCAGGTGACGCTGCCAAGAATTGAACTTATAGTTTCAGCAAATGGAGCAGTAACTGCTGAGCTAGTTCATTGGCAATAAAGGGCACGCTATAAGCCATAACCACTACAGCTCATTGAAATAATTATGGTGCTTTTATACTTTGGGTGCCGAGCTGCTTATTTTGAAGACACAGCTTTCAAGTGATTTTGCCCCTTTAAAATTTTTAAGCTATAATTGTTATGTAACATTTCAATCTAATTTTCTATAAATTTCATAGTATATAAAAAAATACCTATTAAAGGAACACTACAGTTTAGACAAGTATTCCTAACACTATAGCGCTGGATCAGCTGTTGAGGTTACAGCCCCTCTCAGCGTGGAGTTTACAGGTGATTAAACTTACTTTTTCTCCATCACCATGCCAATCTCGCCACCGCTGATCCCGCCTCCATGGCTGAGATCATCAATCTTGACAATCTATGGGAAAGCCAATCCAATGCGTTCCCAAAGCAAAACGTTGCGCCAATCTCCTTATAAAGATGCATTGAATTAATGCATTTCTAAGGGGAGTGTTCAGCGTCTCCATTTGGAGCATGGAGATGCTGAACATAAGTGTTGCACATTATGTGACACTGACACAGGAAGCACTTCTGGTGGCCATCTGAGTGAATAACACTAGAGGTGTTACTAGGCAGAAATCGAAGTGAAAAAGCAGTGTATACATGAAAAAGCCTGCAGGTACAGGCTGTACACACCAGAATAAGTACATAAAGCTGTTCTGGTGACTACGGTGTCCTTTTACACCATGTGGCAGAGTCAGGGACCATGTACATATCAGTCAGAGGTTACAAAGGGCCGGCTTTCCCTGTTTAATAAGGGATTCATCTTTTCTAGTTCAGGCAGAACACCTGTTGATGGCTAATTAACCCAGGAGCCTTACAGCTACCTCCCAACATTTCTTTTTTTTTTTTTTTTCAGTGGTTTCCCATTAAACTTTATTCATGAACCTTTCCATTAATTTAGTCTCTGTCAGTATGTCATACAATCTATCTCTAAACCCTGCAAAATGTATCTCCTGACATCTAAACATTCCTTCATTCAATATGTTATTTCTCGTTCTGTTTTTTTTTTTATTTTTTTATTTTTTTCTGTTTATTGTTTTTAACATAGCTTGACAAAGACATTGTTCAATTATAAACATACATTGTTTAAATGCTAACATATACAAATTGTAGTTATCCAGTTGAGATCATCTGTCTGGTTACAAATTCAAAATCCTGGTTCGATGTAACATATGGTAAACATGTTTAAAGTATTTAAATATATTAGTATAGGTAAAACTGCGAGAGATACTTTCATATCATCTGAGGCAACTTTCTCTCTCAAACTGTCTTAAGGTTTACTTTACCTAGTACATAGGATACAGAGATAAATGTTGTGGGGTATACAAGGTACATGTGATATGTACCAGCATCGACCTTATGTCCCCGTTTGGTTTGTACGTTACTAACGCTGTGGTCAGCAGTTTTGTGTCAGCATATTGGTTTAACTGTATAGCCGGGATTAGTAGGTCCCGACTTCTCAGCCAGGTCTGTGGCCATCTTACTGCTACGTCTGGGGAGGAGGGGGAAAGGGGGGGGGAGGTAGGGCTTGCGTTAATTACCGCTGAGTATGCACTAGGAGGGCCCTGGACCGTCCGGGTTCCATAGGGTTGTGGATTTGCCTATGTAGTTTGACCAAGGCTCCCATGTGGTTACATAATGGGCGTATTTATCGTTTAGTGAGGCTGTCAGTTCCTCCATAATCCGTATCGACTCTACTTTCTGGAGCCATTCCCTCATGGATGGGGCCTTAGTGGCCTTCCATTGTATCGGTATGAGGAGATTGGCCGCTGTGAGCATGTGGGTCAGTAAGACCCTCTGTGGTTTGGCAATGGGGTCTGAGTATAGTAAGAAGAGCATTGTCTCCGGTTTGAGTGGTATGTCCCTCCCTATAATATTGTTGATGATTTCCCGTACTCTCTTCCAGTAGGGTTGTATGGTTGGACAGTGCCACCAGATGTGAGCTGTTGTCCCTCCTGTTTGCCCGCATCTCCAACAAACATCTAGTGCGTGTGGGAATATATGTTGGAGTTTGGTGGGCGAGTAGTGCCACCTTGATATTCTCTTGTACGTGCTTTCTTGGATAGTGGTGCTAATGGAGGATCTCTGAATGCCCTGGAGAATGGTGCCCCATTCCCCCTGTGTTATGTTGATAGAGAGTTCCCTATTCCATGTTTGGGTGAACTGTGGCAGGTGCCCTTTCTGCTCTCCGTGGAGCAACTTATAAAATATCGATAGATGTTTGGTTTTGAGGGATTGGGACGTGCAATATGTTTCATATGGCGTGAACGACCAAGAGCCTGTTTGTAGTGTTCGTGTGGATCGCATGAAGTGGGTCAGTTGCGCATAACGAAAAGTCTGGAGCGTCGTGGGCTGGTTTATTACCATTAGGGTGTCGAGTGGTTTGACTGAGTTTCCCTCCAAGACTGAGTGCAGTCTCAGATAGGGCGTCTTTTGGGGCAATTTTAGGAACTCAAATGCCTGGTTCGGTAGCCCTGGTTGGAACAGTGGATTTCCTGTCAGGGGGTATAGAGGGGACGGGTGGGGGGATATTGAGGTCCTCTGTCTCATGCGTGTCCAGGTTTTGAGTGTGGGTGTAATGGTGGGGTGGCTGGACTGGTGTGGGGTTAAGAATGGAGAGCCAGTGCTGTGCCACGGAATCCCGTGGAGTGGGGTTGTAAAGAAGGATTTCTCTAGTTGCACCCATTGTAGCTGCGGGCACGGGTTGGCCCATTCATAGATCCTCGTGAGAATGGTCGCTGTGTGGTAGAGCTCTATGTGTGGCATCCCCATGCCGCCTTGGCTTTTGGGTTTCGTGAGCGTGGTAAAGGCTATCCTGGGGTGTTTGGATGCCCATATAAATTTGGTGAAGAGGTACCGCAGTTTGAGAAAGAAAGATTTAGGGATGTGGATTGGGAGTGAAGGTATAGCAATCTTAGGAGCGTGTTCATTTTTAGAATGTTGACGCGGCATAGCCATCTGAATTGGGGCTTGTGCCATTTGGTCAGATCTGTTTCTATCTGTTGAAGGAGTGGGAGGAAATTGATTTTATATGTGGTTGCGAGAGTATGTGGTAGGTGAACCCCTAAATATTTGATGTCTGATTTGGCCCACGTGAATGGGTATTTCTTCTTCAGTGTGATTTGTAATGGTTGGGAAATTTCCAAGGGCAGGATTTCGCTCTTGGCGAAGTTAACCTGGAAATTGGATATCTGATTGTAAGCAGTTATTTCCCCCAGAAGCGGTTGCATGGAGGTGCTAGGTGAGGTTAGTGTGAAGAGTAGATCGTCAGCAAATGCTGAGATCTTGTATTCCTGATGTCCCACCCGGAAACCTGTGATATCTGTGTTGTCCCTGATCCCCTGAAGGAACGGTTCCATCGTGAGGATGAAGAGGAGCGGGGACAGCCCTGTCTCGTGCCGTTTCGTATGTGCACTGGGTCTGACAGTTGTCCATTGATTTTAAGTTTAGCCGTGGGGGCAGAGTAGATCGCACTGAGCCATTTGTCCCAATTTGGCCCGAAACCCATTGCTTGCATTGTGGCTCTGAGGGACCAGTCCACCCGGTCGAATGCTTTTTCCGCATCGACCGAGAGTAAGAGGCTGGGTATGCGTTGAGAGTGAGACAGATGGATGATGTTTAAGAGCTTTGTTGTGTTGTGTTTTGCCTCCCGTCTCGGGACAAAGCCCGCCTGGTCGGTGTGTATGAGTTCGGGTAGCAGGGGGCGCAACCGGTTTGCAAGAATTTTAGTAAAAATTTTAAGGTCCACATTAATTAGAGATATTGGGCGGTAGCTGCCACAGCTTGTGAGGTCCTTTCCTGGCTTTGGTAATAGCGTGATATGTGCCTCTAAAGCTGGGGCAGGGAGACATGGGGCGTTGATGAGAGAGTTAAATGCATCTAGGAAGGGGTCTGCTAGTACGTTCTTGAATGTTTTAAAGTATTTGGCCATGTACCCATCTGGGCCTGGGCTTTTCCGTAAGGGTAGGGAGCCCACTACTCCCAAGAACTCGTCTATCGTCAGAGGACCGTCTAGGGTTTGTAGCGCTCCTTCTGGGATCTTGTGCCGCACCCTGGGGGTTAGGAAACGTTCAATGTCCGCTGCCGATGGGGGGGCGCTCCTAAGGTTGTATAACTCTGAGTAGAATTTATGAAATGCGTCCATTATGTCAGGAAGGGCGTGAGAAATGCCCTTGTCAGGATGTTTGCCTCCCAACATTTCAAATGGACAAGGGGGAGGGGACAGGACGACTTTAATACATTTCAGGTGAATTTCTAATAACACTTTTATAGAACTCAAATGTAATTTAGAAAAATAACAATGTATCTTTTTTCCACAGACTGATTACTAAAGATATTTATTGTAGTTTAAAGACACATTACTGGGAGTATTATTGCTGTGGAGCTCTGTTATACACTCAGACACATTACTGGGAGTATTATTGCTGTGGAGCTCTGTTGTACACTCAGACACATTACTGGGAGTATTATTGCTGTGGAGCTCTGTTATATACCCAGACACATTACTGGGAGTATTATTACTGTGGAGCTCTGTTATACACTCAGACACATTACTGGGAATATTATTGCTGTGGAGCTCTGTTATACACTCAGACACATTACTGGGAGTATTATTGCTGTGGAGCTCTGTTATACACTCAGACACATTACTGGGAGTATTATAGCTGTGGAGCTCCAGGTCCTACCAATATCCAGCAACTTCGCACAGCCATTGAAAAGGATTGGACCAACATTCCACATGCCACAATCAACTCTATGCGAAGGAGATGTGTTGCACTGCTTGAGGCAAATGGCGGTCACACCAGATACTGACTGGTTTTTGGACCCCCTCCCCCGGGCCCCTCCAATACAGTAAAACTGCACATTTTAGAGTGACCTTTTATTGTGGCTCGTTCCTAGTCAGGAACAAGTCAAGGTCAAAAACCAGAGAAACAATCCGTATTTAAATGCTCTTTTTTGGTAGGGCAAAGCATGGAAGTAGATGAGGTGTGAAGTAGACCTTAGTACCATTTGACTGGTCTGTGTCATTCTTGCGATGTCAAATGTTGGATATTCATAAGAAAAATAAGTGGAAGATGTCCAACATAAACTATTTATTGATCAAATATTTTACCAGGAAGGATACATTGAGATTTCTCTCGTTTTCAAGTATGTCTTTGTGGCGGAACCAACCTCGCCACTGGGCACTGGAGAAGCCTGGTTGCTTGCCTGCTCCCTCTGGACTATGGCCCCATGTTAAACGCTGTTCTTTTCCCCTCTAGAAAGGCTTGTTCGTGCCTTTCTGCCTGGGCGTTCGGTATACTGAATCTACCGAACCAACGCACGAATGAGGGGACCATCTGGGCAAGGAGTGTGCCAGTGATTTACCTCCCAGAGGCTGCGGTTAACCGCAGCTTCATCAGTGAACGCTGGGTGGCCGCTGTTCGTATAAACGAACACGTGGCAGCGGCCATCTTAAACTCCCGAACGGCCAGTGGTGTTCAGCTCCAGAACTGTGGAACTCAAAACGGACATTTAAACTCACGAACACCGCTGAGCCGCCGAACTCCCTTCTCCTGCAATTCATACAGACGCCGTCCGTTCGGTACTTTCCCTAAGCCATGGAGCCCATTCGTGTAACGAAAGACTATGGTAAAGACTTTGGCTCCATGGCGATTGAACTATATGTATGTGATCTGAGCGCCATTCGGTAATAATGTGTACTCAGATCTAAGCTATCTGGGGATATGTTGAATGTATATGTTTTAAGTAATATTTGCAACATTGTGTAATTTTATTTCTTTTCGCTAACATGTGGCTAATGTTGTTTTGCCTCTGTCCTTGTAGATAATTGGATTACTTCCCAATTATCTCCAGGACAGAGAGGAGGGATTATAATGCATTGTGGGAGTATTTAAATGTGTAAACTTGTGATTGGTCAATGTCCACTATGTATCCCAGTCTTCCATCTGGTCCCCTAGGGGAGTGTCCACCAGATGGAAGACCTGCATAAAAGCCAGGCAGGTAGTCCCAGTAAATCAGTTTTGCTTGACCCTCAAACGAAGTGTCGTCTCATTCTTGGGGGGAATTGGATTGTATGCTGTTATAGTGCGACTGCCAGGAGTGTAAACTGTTTTTATGGTTTTTCCTGTTTGGCTGTTTACAGCATTCATGTGTTTCCTGTTTGGGAGTTGGAGTATTCATGTGTTTGCAGTTCGGGAGATTTGTAATTGCAGTAGCTGCTCGTCTATCTGGAAGGGGAATATAGCTTAAACGGATTTTAACCCCTTGTGTGCTTAACGGTCCGTTACAATTGGTGGCAGAAGTGGGATTATTCCCACAGCCCAGAAGGACAGCTACAAGGCAACACCAGTTCCTGGATTACAAATGGAGGGCAACGCTAGTACCAGTACAGCGCCCCTATCTACAAAGGAACCAACTTTCGACAGAGCAAGCATGGCACCCAGTTACACTCAGGAGGAGTTTGATGTTATGATGAAAGAGCTACTGGCTTTCTTCAGACCCACTCCACAGGAGAAATACGTACAGAGCACGAGGAAATTAGTGGAAGAGTACCTGCCGTTCAAAGCAGAGCAGGCCAGTAAGTTACTGGGAGAGAAGCATGCCGTCCTTCCTCCCCAGCGGCAGTGTGTGTCCTTAGGAGAGGAGACAGTTGGTCCCTCTCCCCAGCAGTCAAGTGAATTACAGGGAGCCGAAGGTGCCGTCCTTCCTCCCCAGCGGCAGTGTGAGTCCCAGGGAGCCGAAGGTGCCGTCCTTCCTCCCCAGCGGCAGTGTGTGTCCTTAGGAGAGGAGACAGTTGGTCCCTCTCCCCAGCAGTCAAGTGAGTTACAGGGAGACAAAGGTGTCGTCCTTCCTCCCCTGCAGCAGTGTGAGCCCCAGGGAGCTGAAGGTGCCGTCCTTCCTCCCCAGAGGCAGTGTGTGTCCTTAGGAGAGGAGACAGTCGGTCCCTCTCCCCAGCAGCCGAGTGTATTACAGGGAGAGGAGACAACTGGTCTCCCTTCCCAGCGGCGGTGTGTCCTGCAGGGAGCAGAGACAGTTGGTCTCGCTCCCCAGCAGCAGGACAATGTATTGAAAGGGGAGACAGTCGGTCCCCCTCTCCAACAGCAGAGAGAACCTTTTACCCTCTTTCCCCAGCAGCAGAGAGTATTCCAGGGAGAGGAGCCGGTTACCACCTCTCCCCAGCGGCAGCTTATTTCACAAAGGGGAGACCTTATTCTCCCATATGGGGCAGATGAGACAGTCGGTCTCTCACCCCAGCAGCAGGACTGGTTATCAAAAGGGGAGACAGTCGGTCTCCCCCTCCAGCAGTTGCACCAGTTCTAGGGAACAGAGCATGCTACCCCCTCTTCCCAGCGAAGCACCAACCAGGCTACTTCAGTTGAAGCGCTGGCACCAGGGCAGAGTACCGCTGGTTTCTGCCCTTGCAGCAACCCACTGATCTGGAGTACCAGTACCCCACACAGCCGTGGTGGAGTCCCTGGACCAAGGCAAACTACACGTTTCCCCAGGTGCAGTAACCAAATATTGTGGGTGGGCTGCACTGCTGATTGTGTTTTGTGGGTGGGTTGCTGGACTAACCAAGGCACCGACCGACAAGAGGTCAGGTACCTTGTTAGTCTTTTTGGGAAAGGGGAGAGATGTGGGGGAATCAACCTCACCACTGGGCACTGGAGAAGCCTGGTTGCTTGCCTTCTCCCTCTGGACTATGGCCCCATGTTAAACGCTGTTCTTTTCCCCTTTAGAAAGGCTTGTTCGTGCATTTCTGCCTGGGCGTTCAGTAGATTGAATCTACCGAACCAACGCACGAATGGGGGGACCACCTGGGCAAGGAGTGTGCCAGTTATTTATCTCCCAGAGGCTGTGGTTAACCGCAGCTTCATCGGTGAACGATGTTCGTATAACTGAACACGTGGCAGCGGCCATCTTAAACTCCCGAACGGCCAGCAATGTTCAGCTCCAGAACTGTGGAACTCAAAACGGACATTTAAACTCACGAACACTGCTGAGCCGCCGACCTCCCTTCTCCTGCAATTCATACGGACGCCGTCTGTTCGGTACTTTCCCTATGTGAGCAGTGTTACCCCCAGATAGCTATGCCATGGAGCACATTCGTGTAACGAAAGACTATGTGAAAGACTTTGGCTCCATGGCGATTGAACTATATGTATGTGATCTGAGCACCATTCGGTAATAATGTGCGCTCAGATCTAAGCTATCTGGGGATATGTTGAATGTATATGTTTTATGTAATATTTGCAACATTGTGTAATTTTATGTCTTTTCGCTAACATGTGGCTAATGGAGTTTGGCCTCTGTCCTGGGAGATAATTGGATTACTTCCCAGTTATCTCCAGGACAGAGAGGAGGGGCTATAATGCATAGTGGGAGTATTTAAATGTGTAAGCTTGTGATTGGTCAATGTCCACTATGTATCACAGTCTTCCATCTGGTCCCCTAGGGGAGTGTACACCAGGTGGAAGACCTGCATAAAAGGCGGGCAGGTAGCCCCAGTAAATCAGTTCTGCTTGACCCTCAAACGAAGTGTCGTCTCGTTCTTGGGGGGAATTGGATTGTATGCTGTTATAGTGTAAACTGTTCATATGGTTTTTCCTGTACGGCTGTTTACAGCATTCTTGTGTTTCCTGTTCGGGAGTTGGAGTATTCATGTGTTTGCAGTTTGGAAGATTGGTAATTGCAGTAGCTGCTCGTCTATCTGGAAGGGGAATATCGTCTAAACGGATTTTAACCCCTTGTATGCTTAACGGTCTGTTACAGTCCTGGGTCCACAAAACATTGCATTGATACAATAGGGTACAATAAAATACAAAAACAATATTAATACACAATATATACAAAATGTAACATTGAATAGGTAAGATATATATATAATCAACCATGACATGTGCATTCTGTTTTGAGATTTGTAGAAAAGGATCTCATAAATGTGTATGAATACCTGCTCACATATTAGGTAACTTCAGAATAAGCTCCAGTTTTTGATAGCATGCTGTGGTATAATACCCACTTATGGGCATCCATCAGTAAACATAACTGAGGCTTCGGATGAAGCATGTGTAACCGTAAGTGAGGATTATGTACCACTGCATACTATCAAAACTTGCTCTGAAGCTCCCTAATATGTGAGTGGGCAATCATTCACCTTTGTTCTGTACGTCTTCCACGTATGAAGAAGTAGTATATGTTTGGATCACCTTTCTATCTCTTTCTAAGTGTATCTACTATTTGTGATGCAGCTTGTTGTGTTTGTTGTCTACCCAAGCATGCATTACCACCTACTAGCAATGACATGGATGAAAAACATTGTAAATCATGCGTAGTAGTCTTGTGTGGCATCTCTTCTGATCTATATCAGTCTTGTTCTCTGACCTCAGATACCTTTAAGACAGACACAGGCTGCCTATAACTGTCTATAGCAATAGAAAATTGTAAAAAAGAATCCGCGCTAAGGACGACCACAGAAAATATAATATATTATGAAAAGGCAGCACACCTAAAAACAGAAAGGGGTTTCCTCTTAAGACCCGACAATATGCAATAGAAAAAAAGGAAGGGAGAGAAGGTTGCGCCATAATAAGATGGGATGACAAAAATTATATATACAGTAAATCAAGTATAGTCCAAATCCAATAATAGATAGATAGTAGATAAAAAGTCTTGAAGTCTTAAATCAGGATGCCAGATAAAATAAATATTTAGAAGATTTATTTATTAATAACAAATAAATAATATATCTACAACGTGTTTCACCTTCTAAGGCTTCTTCAAGTAGACAAAATTAACAAAATACTGTTCATTTTGTCTACTTGAATAAGCCTTATATCTCCTATACTGTATATCACCTTATGGTCTTATTACTACAGTGATCACTATATTGTTGCCATTTCTTATCTTCTCTGTTTGGAACCTCTATCACCAAAACATCTGAAGAATTTACCTACCACATATATCCCAGAAGTAGGGATTATTCCACTTCACGCTATACAAACCGGAGCTGGATATAGCTCTGGTAAATGTGAGTAGAACTGACTCTATATACATTTTTTTAAAATATTTTCTACTATATTATACCATTGGAGTGCTCTCTTTTTATGTTTTCCATGCACTTCTGGAATTACAAGCACTCTACATCCAAGAATCCAAGAATCCCTGATTTTACCCATGTCTGGCTGTCCCCTTCAAGACGTTTTATCTACCATCTATATATTATTGGATTTGGACAATACTTGATTTACTGTATATATCATTTTTGTCATTTTGACTTTGGTACATCCCATTTTATTAAGGCACAGCCTTCTCTCCCTTCCTTTTTTTATCCATTGCCTATGACTGTCTACCTGTATATAAACTAGGACTCCCAAACATCTCTGCCAGTTATAGTCACAGCAATTAGGTCAGAGGAGAACCATGAACATTTTAATTAATACAGTTTGGCCATTCCTGTTTTTTTTTTAAATTCTTTATTTTGTTGGTGCGTTGCATAGACATATTAACGCTTCAAGACATCAGCAAGACAGTTAAGATGATGGTACAAGATCATATCACTTGTTAGGGTATCAGCACCGTTTTATATGGTAGTTAAACAAGGTAACACGAGTCAAGATTACATTTACAAATGACAGGTTGAGTGGGGGATGCAGGACTCGATCTAGAGATTGCATGAGGGTTGTGTTTTGCATGTTGAACCGGGAGAGTAGAGTAAGAGTGAGGGGTGAAGTAAGGAGTGTGACCGGTGGTGCCCGTTGTGTTATGAGGGGGGCAGTAGCCCTTCTCCATGCTAGTAGTGTAGGTCTGAGCACCTCTGGTGTTGGGGTTCTCCTCTGCGTGGGGTGCCCCTAACCATGAGGGTGGCGGGGGGGTATATAAAATGTGTTTGCCAGTGGGGATCATCGATCTGTGACCGCGCGTGGGTGTGGTATATTAGACACCTTTTAAGGCCGTGTCAGGCTATATCGCTCGTGCTGCGTTAGCGTGGTGGGCCAGGTGGTATTTCATGGTTGGCCAGGTGGTCAAGAGTGTGAGAGAGCTGTAGAACATCTGTGGATAACATGAAAGAAAAAGAAAACAAGCAAACATTAAGGAAACGCAGGCACACTATGGGTAACAGCCTTGGTGCGATTTTCTGTAGCATGTTATATAGTCAGGTTGGTGGGGGTGCGGCTGCACCAGTTCTTGGTTCAAATTTCACAATGTTAGCTGGATCCCAGCCCCCAGGGTTCGGCGGACCAGATGGGATAGCGGTGGGCATGTGTAGACCCAGTGCGGTCAGGAGCGTTGGTCCTTCGGAGACAGTTCCCAGCTTGTGTGTGGCTCCTTCGTGTGATACCAGTAGGGATCGTGGGGTCCCCCACCTGTATGCGATCCCTGCCGTGCGTAGTTGAGATGTGATAGGTTGTAGAGATCTGTGCCATTGTAGGGTGGCCCTTGTGAGGTCCTGGTAGACTGTGAGCTGGGGGTCTTCAAATGTATATGGGGTTTTGTCCCTCAGGGCTGTCAGCAAGTGTCCTTTGTCCTGATGTGATATGCAGCGGAAGATAATATACCTGGGGGCAGCTGGTTGTGCCTTGGTGGGTCCAGGTAAGCGATACGCCCCGTCAATAGTAAATCTTCTAGCCGCTGGGGCCGGTAGCACAGAGGCAACTAGGCGTCGCAGGTAGTGGGGCAGTTACTCTGCTGTTACTGTGTCAGGGACCCTGCGAATCTTGATGTTATTACGCCTGTGGCGGTCTTCTACCGCTGAAATTTGTGAGGTAAGTACCTGGTTAGCGGACTGAAGTTTGCTTAGGGTGTTTTGAATGGTTGATATCTCTGTGTGGATATCTTGTATGTCATTCTCTGTGGCACTGATGCGGTCTGTGACCTGCTGAACGTCCTTTTTAATTGCCGCTGTGTCCGCTGCCAGTAGTTTCTGTATGTTCAGTAAGAGGGTTTGTAAGTCCTGCTTAGTGGCTAGGTTGCTGGTTATGGAGTCAAGATGTGTGGTGCCCATTTCATCCCTCACCAATGTGGCCTGTGTCCCCTTGTGTTCCATCCTGTCTGAGGTGTTCCTCGTGCTCCCGCTCTCCCCGGCCGCCATTTTGGATGGTGCCGACTTTTGCAGCATTGTGCTTATGTCCCTTGAGTCCTGGACATCTCCGTGCGAGGGCTTTTGCTGTTTGCGCCTCATGTCCACCGGATTTGCTGTTGGACTCTGTGGGGGTTGTGGAGGTATCTCGTCGGCTCTGGTAAGTACTGCACCTCCAAGAAGCGTGTCCCAGCTAATGTAGGCCGGTGCTTTGTAGGCCCCGGAACTGCACTTAGATTTGCCCAATTTCGGCGGCTGGAAGAAGGGCATCGGTGGGCAGCGGGTCAGCTCCCCATGCTGATGGTGGTGTCGCTGGGGTTGGATTGCCCCTGGTTCGTCCTTTTTGCCGCGGGGAATCATTTAGCTTATCTGAGCCCAAATAGATGGCGTCCGCTCGGCTGCGCTGGCAAGCTCCACCCCCTGGCCATTCCTGTTTTATGATTACTTGGGGTATTTTGCATACAGCACTCAAAACAGCAGCAACACGTGTGTGCGCTAGCTGATATCAGATCAACCAAGCTGTTGGCTGTTACAGACTAAACTTAAGGTTCATTTTGAATTCTTAGCAATTCACCTTTTTGTAAATAACTGTATATGTATGCAGTAGGACATATGTTTTACCAAGAACATGTCATTTTGTTTACCTAGTTACCCGCATGTTTATTTAACCCCTTAAGGACATTTAACATGTGTGACATGTCATGATTCCCTTTTATTTCAGAAGTTTGGTCCTTAGGGGCTTAATCTGCCCCTCCATCAGAAAGACATGCTCTACAACACAGGAACCAAATACATCCGGTCTCTGAAAGGATAACAGGCCCGGCAGCCAGATAGCACATCTGTTGATCGAGGCCAGGATTCCCCCGCTATTCTTTACTCCAGGATGTCCTTCTTTAAACCAAGGAGCTGTGAAAATACTTTGTAATTCTAAGCTGAAATCTCAGTAATCAAGTATCTTCACCTGGCAGTGTAAATGTAGTTCACCTACTCGCATGTCTGTTATCATTTCTCTTTACTTCAGTTATAATTCAAACTTAATTTTATAGATGAATTAATGCCACGCAAGTAAGAGGCAACAGATAATCTTCCAACCCAGCACATATTACTTGGAAAAAAAAAAACCAAAAGGGTGAAAGGCGTTGTGGTTTTATTCTGCATTTAATTAATAAAGTATTTTTGGCCATTTTATTATCTTTTTTATGCCACATACCTTTTAGTTTTTATTTTCTATGTTTTACTTTTACCTGGCATTTTGCACTTACCTCCAGATACCCCTATGGACGACCACATAAAGAATCCTAGGTAGGGATTATACTGTAAAAGTGATACAAGTGCTTATTTTTGCAACAGGTGCTTTAAATGTGCAAAATTCAAGTCTTAAGACAAAACAGCTGCTACCACCTATGTGTAAGTACCTCCCACCTTTACACAACGTTATAGAATCAATGAAACTCAACTGTGTGGTATATACACCCACCCCAGTTTTGGTGGAGCGTTAAAGGCTAAAAACACTTACCCTGAATATTAAAAGGTAGTACAGCCTAAAAAATATAAACACATCTATATTGTAATATTTCTGATATTAAAGTGATGATTAGTGCTTTATTATGGATACACTCACATTTGATAGAGCTTTATGAGGACAGGCTCTAATTACATGGGCTGATGTGTACTGTCTTCCACTTTGACATTAAGGACGTGAATATGATCCAACCTATCCAGAAACTCTGCCCTTCCTAAACATGGACGATGGACAATCGGAGATGACGCGAATAGAGACCCGTCGCATCATTTCCTGTATACATACTGAATGTTTGCCAGACGTTTGTCCCTATTTGCCATGAAAGAACAAAACCGTAAATGACGCGATGGGAGTTTTGCCGTGTTACTTCTGTGATACCATATTAGAGGAAGGAGACACACCTGAATAGAATAACGTCACTAGGGAGCACAGAGATTGGATATTGAGTAGAACAACCAACCGATTGGGTCTTTTACATTCATTTAAATACGGAATTGGACATACGGTTCATCATACCGATTGATAAAGCCGACGGCAGGCGAAACGTGTCTCGGGAAGAACTACAGGAGGATTCTTTTACTTTTGTCTTATTTTGATATATTGTTTAATTAAATATATATTTTTAATTTTAAATAAATAGTAATTTTTAGAACCTTCACATGAAGTCCATTGGTCCAGTTTGTAAAGAAGAGTCTGTGTCCCCTTTATTGACACAAGTGTTTTCACACTTAGAGCCGAGTACCATAGGCTCTTTAAAAAGTGAGCAGTTTGCAATACTATACATTGTTTACCAAATTTGGATAATATACTACACAAGGAGTTCTTTTTTTTCCCTTTACAAGTTTGACAAAATACAGAGGAAGAGGGACAGTGTCACCACAGTACACATCAGCCCGTGTGATTAGAGCATGTCCTCATTAGGCTCTATCAAATATAACATGTATAGCTTGGAGGAAAGATGAGACAGGGAGATTATCAACATAGTAAAGGAGGAGACTATATTTAAAAAAAAAAAAAACTACCACAACAAGAGGACATAGTCTTAAATTAGAGGGGCAAAGGTTTAAAAATAATATCAGGAAGTATTACTTTACTGAGAGGGTAGTGGATGCATGGAATAGCCTTCCAGCTGAAGTGGTAGAGGTTAACACAGTAAAGGAGTTTAAGCATGCGTGGGATAGGCATAAGGCTATCCTAACTATAAGATAAGGCCAGAGACTAATGAAAGTATTTAGAAAATTGGGCAGACTAGATGGGCCGAATGGTTCTCATCTGCCGTTACAATCTATGTTTCTATGTTACTATAATAAATAAATAGAAACTGCACAATAAAATTTGCTAAAATATATATTCCAAGAAAAAATGAACATTGAAAATTTTAAATAAAGGCGTGATAAATTACAAAAGTTGTTGTCTCGAGTGTTGGAAACGTCCTGCTCCTGCAGTAGATCTTAATCACTTCGTGTATTTTAAGATCTTACTAGTCTCACTTTCCTATTAGATGCACTTATAGAATGTTATGGCTTTATTTAATTTAAAAGAGGCCGGACTAATCTCTATGACTACTTGCAAATAGCATCTTAAAATATATCCCAATATTCATTTGCGTTAGCTCAGTTACGATCACGATATATGTCACTGCTCATGCACACCATCACTCTTCTAAACATTTTTGTTCGGCAACGTCTGTTGTAAATGCGACTCAATAAAAAATTGATTGAAAAAAAATGATTTACATTTAAAAAGTTGTTTTCAGATTTTCACACATTACATGTTAGTCCTTGAAGCCCTTTTACTGCCACCTTTAAATTATACTACTGCATAACTAAGGATTTTAGGAGCTAATGAAATGTTACTGTAATATCATCTGCTCTAGCAAACGTGTGAAATATTTCTTATGCTAACACATTTTCTACTCTTAAATATCACTGAGTCCAGAAACAGAGACAGGCATCGCAGGTCGCGTTACGATACTGGCAACAGTTCACCAGTAGGATTAAGAGAGATGTTGCTCACATTTTTCATGTTTTATTTTCCCGAGAGATTAGGGGAACCACAACATACACTTTTCAGGACTTCTGGCAGCTGGAAATCATGAATATATGTCAGCTGTTTTTCCTGGTCTCAGCTGGCCACCCTACACCATAGCTCTACAGCTGCCTTGTTTATATGGGCCCAGGGTAGAGACTTGATACAATCACAATGTGCAGCTATAAACGCCTGCGTGTCATTAGTGGTACTAAAGACAAAACAAATACACAAATTTCATTCGATTATAAGTGAAAAGGGTAATAGTTCAGAATTCATCTATCCTTAGGAAAAAAAGAAACAACCTGCTTAAACCAAACGTATAAACAGAATGAAGAAAGTTAGAGTTTAGTCTTTCCACTGGTCCTCCATCAGTTCAACAATATAATCCAATCTCCTGATCATTGACTGACATTGCACCCCATTTTATATCAACCCTTGTCTCCAAATACCATCCCACTAGTGTGTTCCAGGTCTCAAGTCTCTCTTCTTCTCCCATTTTTCTCCTGTCTAATGCTGCACCTACCCGTAGAAATGATTCATATTTCACGATTTAAAAATGTTTCTATCACTTTCAGGGGTGTTTGAATATTCTGAAGAGACCCCTGACCACAGGTGTTGCTAGAGGGGAGTCATGGGGACTAAAGCCCTGGATGTGAGGATCTTTTGCCCCGGATCTCTACAGTTAGTGGAGGGGGCAACTGCTTTTCAACGAGCATAAATAGCATGCTGTTCATGGATACAGAGGACAGATATGTCATGACATCTCCACCTCTCTGCTAATGTGGGGGTAATCACGTTTTACCTTGGGCTGAAGTCGCAGGTGTTTCAAAAAGCTAGCAATGCCCCCGTAGGACACATCCCCACTGCAGCTCCTAATGCTTCATCCTAAAGGAGTGGTGTTAATGCTGTCATCTCACTTGTGCATGAAATGAAATCTAGAGAAGTCTATGGAGAATCCCACGAGACTGTGTGATTCTCAACAGACCAATTTTCACAAAACGAGAAGACACACTTTTCCGACAGCTGTAGAGAATTGACAGAAATTCACAACAAAACCTCCTTCTTTGGTCAGATTTTTTAACTTTGGACAAGATCTTGAGACAAAGTAGTCACTACTTAGTCTTATCATATCTTTTGACTGTGTTAAAATTTCAATGATATTTGAACATATCAATATTGGCATGTTACAAGGATTTCATCTTTATGAAATACTGAGAAGTGATATAGCTGTCACAGAGCCACTTTAAACATTCTTTGAAAACTCATCTTTTAGAGAAGTCTAGCATCAGCCCTCCTTCTAGTCTTTCACACAAATTCCTGAAATGACAAATGTCCATGAATTGTCCCTCACAGTCCTACTTAAAAGCTGGAGGGCAATTCACTAAAACGTGATCTGTGGCCAAGTGATTATCAACTCAGAGAACTTGAACTAAAATGGTTACGAAAACAAAATGGATTCCAACTCACATTTTTGTTCTGTTTTAATTTCTGCATGTCGCCTGAAATATTTTGTATTTAAATGGGGCACAGTGTCCACCTGCCAGCACCCATTGAATAGCCAATATTGCCTTTGATTAATAGTGTCAAACTTTCAACCAGTTACACAGTAATCTAGATTGATAAAAAGTGAAGTCTATCAAGCTCAACCTTTAATACCCTTTTCCTTTTACTGTTGATTCAAAAGAAGGCAAAACACCCCAATTTTAATGATTTCCAATTATGCCACAAAAAAAAAAGGGAAAACATTAATTCTTGACTACATCATGGCAACTATTACAATGTTTACATTATTATATTGTTAAGCAATGCACTAAAAGTGATCAGTGGTGACATTATTAATATGTTGCACATTTATTTTACATTAGAATATTAACACAAGTTTGCTTTTAGAATGCAGAGTTTATTTTTCCCTTCGGGAGAAAGCCAGGGGGAGTATGTAGTTCCAGATACATACGAGTCTGGAACGCATGGCCATCTTTATTTTACCAAGACGTGGAATGCACGGAAGTGCGTCATAGGAGTTCCGACAGATGCTCAGAATCACCGGCGGGAACATTAATTAAGGAAAAGTGAGGATGGCTGGCACAAACGGATAACCAACAATTCCAGAGGATATAAGAAAGGATGCCCACCTACCCACCAATGAATACCTAGGGAGTAGCCCTCTATAAAGAAAACTGTGCGGATGGGTTTTTAGGCTCTGATTTATTTGATATTTGTTTTAAGCATTATATGGGTCCCTGAGGAAGTTCTCAAGGAGAACGAAACGCGTAGGACGACCATATCTTTTGAATAATTGTTAATCATTATTTTTATATAATAAATATCCCTTTTTTATGGAAGAATTCTCTGGTTAATCATTTTTGGTACAAAAAGGACCAGTCCAGAGAGGAGTCTGAGGGAAGAACTCAGCCCACTACACTCAAGGGTGGCCCCCTTAAGGCATTTAAATCAAGTTTACCTGTGAGTGCAACTGATAACTAGCGTTATGTGACAATATTGCACCATGTTATTATTTGTTTCATTGGTCAATCAGCAAGAACCCTACATTTTCTGTAAACACATATCTGTTGAGAGCGGTTACCATCTGGGAGGTAACCTTGGGAGGCTGTGTCCTATAAGTTAAGTTGTATTATTTTATTTCACTGGTGTCAGGTGGAATTATCACATTTTGTGTTTATTTGTATAGTGCAGTCATATCCCCTCCGAGTCACCTTTGTTTTAAAGAAACCAAATACAGTTTTTCTAGCCTTTCTTTATAACTAATGTTTTCCATCCCCATTATTATTTTGAATCTCGCCGCGTCACTTTTTCTTGTTCTGCAATATCCTTCTTTAAAACTGACAATTGCACTGCAAATTCAAAGTGGGTCTTACCATTGATAAAGAGGCAAAATTATATTTTGATCATGGGGATCACGACAGCATCTTACTAGCTTTTGCTATGGCAGACAGACATTGCATATTGTTGTGTAGTTTGTGATCTCTAATTGTTCGAAGTCCTTTTCATTTGATGTTATCCTTAACTCAACCGCATTTAATGTATAAGTGGCTGGTACGTACATTTATCTGTATTGAATCTCATTTGCTACTTGCCTACCCAGTCCCCCAGTTTATCTAAACCCGCTCTAGAAATGTTGTATCGCATTCAGACCGTATTGTCTTACCTAGTTTTGTGTCATCTGCAAACACTTTCAAAATCATTTATAAACAGATTAAAGAGACGTGGACCCAGGATAGAACCCTGAGGCACTCATTTACAACTTTTATCCAATCTGAACATTTTCCATTTACAACTACTCTCTGCATTTTATCTTTAAAGGGACACTCCACTGCCCAAATAAAATGTAAAAAATAATTTTGTAAAATACCACAAATGAAAACATGAATGTATTTAATTATGATTTTTTTTTTCCACTGGAGGTATATCTAAAAACAGCTTGCAAATGTTACAGCCCTCCCCTTCTAACCCCACCCAGACTTTCTGTACCTGACCAATCACAGACTTCCCAATGCAGCTCAATGAGAAGTCTTTATAAGGCAGGTGCTCTGGGCAATTGCTGCCTCGAGTTTATTTCTACAGAGCCAAACAAACCAGGAAGTACCAGGACCGTCTGTCTGATTGACAGCCTGCGGGGTGGAACAAGATCAATTAATATTCAAATCTGAACTTTTTGTAAAATCTGCAATTTTTCATCTAAACCAACTCAGTTCAAATGTAATAGTAACCTTTTGTGTGGAACTGTATCTAATGCTTAGAATATCCTATTCTTTATTCTGTACAAAAGATTAGATCAATATAACTGAAATAGGAGTCAATGAGTTAAATAAATAAAATACTTATAAAATAGGCATGTGTTATTTATTTTTATGGCTGGAACAGGAGAGTGAAATGTAACATGTTTCAAAATGTTTGGAAACTCCTGAAAAGTGAAAGCTTTTATTGCAGAACGAAAATACATTGCTTCAACTTTAAATTTCTATAAATACACTCGGCTACACCCTGGAATGGAAATGTGATAATGTGAAAGTCTGCAAGCTAGCAAATATCTCCAAATCACTTGGTTCAAATGGCAAGTCAACATTTAGGGCTCGGGAGAGTTCTGTGCATTTTAAATATACAGTGATGAATAATTTAGACAGATACTTTCAGAGCAGAAATAAAACACTTCACTCTGACAGATTGTATTCTGGCTTGAGGTATTTCCGACTGTCAGTAAACTCAAAGGGAAGTAAGTTTAGGTCTTTAAAATACCAGCGGCATGGCAACAGACCAATAACAATTATGCAAGAGGCCGTTGAATGGTGGACAACACACGCGGAAAGGGGAATCCAATAAAACGTTTGCCTGGTGCTAACTTTAGGCTATCCTGTGGCTTGCTGGTATGGTGCCATAGAGCATAAATGTGAACTACTAGGCAAAGATATCTCGTTCTTAAGAAGCTCTCGTCTTACTTTAACTGACTCTACTTAATACTTTTTTTTTTTAAACTCGGGGCTATTTAAAGAAACAAATGTCCATAAATATTAGTTACAAGCGGAAATTTCACTCCAGCAGTTGTCCACGTTATGTCCAACATAAGAATAAGATCACCATGCAAATCAGATCTGAATAAACTTCTTCTGAGACCAAATGATACCCCATTTAAGGGGTTAAGTGATGAAAAAGAGATACAACGTAGCACCCTTAGAAATATCTGTGTGTGGCCCTGTTACCATCAATGCAACAACACAGCAAATATTTCAATAAAATAGGTCCGTTGACAGTCTAATCCTTTCTGATACCAAATAAACTGAAGGTAAAAGAAAAGTGATCACTGCAGATTTTTTTAAATCTTAATTTAAAATAAAATGTTCCGTGTATTATAACCCATGTGTATTCATTTGTAATGCTAATCTAATAATATGGGTTGAAGCTATTGTTGCCTTTTTTTATCTCCAATTTATCAGCATTGCTAAGAGATTGAAATTTCTGCACGGACAACTGCATTGGAAGACAAATCCTATCAATCCCAGTGAGTTGTCAAAAATAAAATATACACAATAACATATTACAAATATATTAAAATGATTCCTCAGTCACAACTCAAAGGCACATTATAGTCGTCAGATTACTAAATCACAATCAAGTGGACTGGGTGCAGTATCACTGTGCTTTTAATCGCGGCAATGTAAAACGTTGCAGAATTTTTAGAAACTGTAATGTTAACATCGCAGGGTTAAGTCCATTGATTCAATGCTTTCCTTTTAGAAAGTTTGAATGTCTTCAGAGAAAAGATCTCTAATATCTCTCCTACCCCTACCAATATTTCACCCAACCCTGCTCCCTCATCTGTTCTATTCTCTCTCGCACCCGCTACGCCAGAAGAGGTCTCTGCTCTGCATCGGTCCTACAGCCCACCACCTGTTCCCTCACATCTCACTCATGCTCTGTCTTCTTCTTTTCCTCTGCTCTTCACTGAAATATTCAATCTCTCCCTCTCCTGTGGCATATTTCCTTCACTCTTCAAGCACGCAACTATTACACCCTAACCTTGACCCTAACTCCCCATCAAACTACCGACCTATCTCGCTACTATTGTTTTCCTCCAAGATTGTCAAGAGAGTTGTGTAAGCCAAATTGACCAACTTCCTTGACTCCAACTCTCTGCTCGACCCACTTCAGGGTTTGTCACTCTGTCAAAACGGCCCTGACCGAAGTGCCCAATGATTTAATTGCCACTAAATCCAGTGGTTGCTACTCTCTTCTAATACTCCTTGACCTTTCTGCTGATTTCAACACTGTTGATCATCAACAACTTCTTCTCATCCTCAATAATCTAGGTCTATGAGACTGCTCTTTCCTGATTCTCCTCCTACCTCTCCCAGCGCTATTTCAGTGTTTAATTATTTAACTCTTTCTCTCCTCTGCAACCCCTCTTGGTAGGTGTTCCTTGGTCCCCTACTGTTCTCGATCTATACTGCCTCCCTTGGTAAACTCATCAGCTCTTTTCTCTTTGACTCCAACATCTTCTTTACCACTTATATCCAGTCACTCACCAAATTCTCAGTGGTCTTGCGTGTTCCCAGCTCATGTTCCTGTCCGCCCGCACCTCCCATGCCTCTGCTCTCTGTCAGTCATTACACTGGCTTCTCCAGAGCTGTGTCATCCCTATGGAACTTCCTTCCATGCTTTGTTAGACTCTCACCCAGTCTCAGTTCCTTCAGAAAAACATCACTTCTTTAGGAAAGCATATCAATTATACTGTTAATATCTGTCCCTCCTCACACCTTGTAACCCACCCTTCTTCCTCTCCTGCAACTGTCATAAAACTAACCTTTCATTGTAAACTTTTCTAATAACCTTCTTTTTCCCATTCATAAAATATATTCCCCCTTACCTTTTGTGTCACTATACCCCACTCCCTATAGAATATAAGCTTGTTTGAGCACGACCCACTACACCCTCTGTTCCTGTGCGTCCAGCTTGTCTTGTTGCAAATACTTGTCATGTGGACTGAAGCCCTGGATGTGAAGATCTTTTGCCCCGGATCTCTACAGTTGGTGGAGGGGGCAACTGCTTTTCAAAGAGCATGAGCAGCATGCTGTTTACGGATACAGAGGACGGACATGTCATGACATCTCCACCTCTCTGCTAATGTGGGGTTCATCAAGTTTTACGTTGGACTGAAGCTGCAAGTGTTTCAAGACGCTAGAAACGCCCCTGTAGGAGACATTCCCGCTGCAGCTCCATCCATTGTACAGCAGAATTAGTTGGCGCTTAATAATTAATAATAATAATGTGTGCCATGTATAGGTTAGGTTTCTAAATGCTCATCTATTAGGAGCATTAGATTAGACCACGTCATAGGAGGCCATGTCCCCTCCATAACGTTGTGGGAGCCAGAGAGGTGTGCAGTACTGAAGGATCCTTGGAGCTGGAAAAGGGAAAGTAAAACGTTTTCTTTTTTTTTTTCAAATATGTTAATGCACATGGGGGGGAAGCTATTTTAATAAGAGTAGGGTAAGGGACACTTTAGCATGTCTAGTCTAAACATGCTGTTGCTTTTAATCAGGAAAGGACTTTTAAGCAACCCGTACATATTTATGGACCCCTCGTGGCTGGTAGGTTATGGACCTAAACTGTTGTGTTCAGAAAATGGGGCACTGCCCAGGAGAACAGTTACCCATGTAACTCATGCACTATCAAATATATTTGACATCATGTATCAGGGTGTCACATATAATGGAGAACTGTTTCCACGTTGCTGAGGTATTTAAGTAGATTTTACACAGCCATTGTAGAACAGTGCTCTACACTTAAAAATTAACTTGTTACCACAAGCTGAACCCAGGAAAATGTAGTGGTGTTACAAAGCTTATAATTTGTAAACAAGAAACAGGTCAGTGCTGTTGACCCCATTTCGTAGTTGATAATCAGGAGAAAAGTCAGGTCTGGTGGTACTGGGTCACTGTCAATAAAAAAAAAAAGCACTGGAACAGAGCAAACAAGAATCAGTTTGCCGACGTGAAACCCACCGAATTCTGTAAATTTAGAGGTGACTTTAATAGTGGATCTTAGATTCTTTTAAAAATAGAGTTTAAGGGACACACCTGAGAACAATTAAAACTGATGACAAGTCAAGGAACATCAAGAATCTCTTCTTCAGTTTTTATTCTCTACAAAAAGGGACATGTCTAGGTTTAGCAGATGTTAGGCGGTCTTTTTCAGAACATTGGTTTGATGCTTAGTGGTTATGACTAACCAGTTTAGACATTCTTATAATACCAGCATTCATATTGTAATGTCGGAAAAAAAGAATGTTTTGATTATCTGCTTCCAAAATGAAGAAACAAATTATTGAAACAAAGATACAAGATGCATTTTATTCCAAATACTGTATTATCCTTCAAAGTCAAATAACAAATGTCATGTCATTATTAATATGACTTACATACTGAGCTATTGACAGGAAGATTACTGCTTTGTAAATATGGAAAATATTTATCCCGTTGACCTGCACTGTACTAAAACTAAGCACGGTCGATCAAATACATATTTTGCCAGCACATATAACAGATGTTAAACAACTAGCCATTTCTATAAGTGTGATTATAAAAGTTACAGGCTATTTTAGAAGTTACTTTGTTGGTATACAGGACCTAGTCTTATCAAAGTACATTTAGCTATTATTATAAAATCATTTTTAAAGTGACAACCTATGATGCAGTGCTACACAATCGACAGACACATTATGTAAGTACTTGGAGGCATTACAAATGTAGACAAACTTGAAACAACAGTGAGAAGTGGCAATAGAACAACAATAACATTATGTGCGGTAGCAATCAAACACTTGGTCATCATGGTCTCTGATTATGCCCCCTCGTTCTACTGTGATCGAAACAGGGTTAACAGATCTTTAAGTCAGATGGAAGTTAATGTAGAAAATAAATGTGGAATTACATTATGTTAAGTGCCTTAATTTTCTTTTAAGTTTGTAGAGCTCTTGTGAACTCAGAGTAAGCCATTAGTTAAATTGCCAAAATAGGTTAAGATTCAATATAAAAAAATAAATGACTTTGGAAAACTATTCAGAACTTCTTGACGCTTTTTGGGATAAGTGAGAAAAGATGTAGTAGGGCTAATACAAAGATGGGTTATGTGTGGCAGGAGTAGTAGGGCCAATACATAGATGGGTCGTGAGAGGCGGGAGTAGTAGGGCTAATACATAGATGGGACGTGAGAGGCGGGAGTAGTAGGGCTAATACATAGATGGGTCGTGAGAGGCGGGAGTAGTAGGGCTAATACATAGATGGGTCGTGAGAGGCAGGAGTAGTAGGGCTAATAAATAGATGGGTCATGAGAGGCAGGAGTAGTAAGGCTAATACACAGATGGGTCGTGAGAGGCAGGATTAGTAGGGCTAATACATAGATGGGTTGTGAGAGGCAGGAGTAGTAAGGCTAATACATAGATGGGTCGTGAGAAGCAGGAGTAGTAGCGCTAATACATAGATGGGTCGTGAGAGGCAGGAGTAGTAGGGCTAATACATAGATGGGTCATGAGAGGCAGGAGTAGTAGCGCTAATACATAGATGGGTCGTGAGAAGCAGGAGTAGTAGGGCTAATAGATAGATGGGTCGTGAGAGGCAGGAGTAGTAGGGCTAATACATAGATGGGTCATGAGAGGCAGGAGTAGTAGGGCTAATACATAGATGGGTCTTGAGAGGCAGGAGTAGTAGGGCTAATAAATAGATGGGTCTTGAGAGGCAGGAGTAGTAGGGCTAATACATAGATGGGTCATGAGAGGCGGGAGTAGTAGGGCTAATACATAGATGGGTCTTGAGAGGCAGGAGTAGTAGGGCTAATAGATAGATGGGTCGGGAGAGGCAGGAGTAGTAGGGCTAATACATAGATGGGTCTTGAGAGGCAGGAGTAGTAGGGCTAATAGATAGATGGGTCTTGAGAGGCATTGTGAAATGCAGAATAATTTAGACATCATTTCGATAACAGACATGGCAGTTGAAATGTGATACATGGCTAGCAGACAAATATAACAGGCAGCCGTTTTCAGTACAGATTGCTGTCTAGAGAAGACCAAAATTAAAATATGAAAAAAGTCACAGAAATATTAAGGATACAATTTTTATAGCTTTGTTAAAATTCCATTTCTTTTCAGACAAGTTCTGATTTATTAGCTATTAAGCAGAAATACCATTTTACTAGATAAATAAAAATGGTTAAATACTCCATTATGAGTGTTATAAATGGAATTCTCAGCAATGCAGCCTAGTTACAATTCCAACAGAATTTTAAAATAATATCTATAGGTCAGTATCTAGAGGTCAGTATAATTCCCATATGTAGCAGTAAGGTAACATTAAACGATTGTACTATACAGGTGTTTGCCAGATGAAATAACATCTAATATTTAAGCTATGTTCCGTAACAACAGATTTTAGACCATTCCTCTCTCCCACAGATTGCTAGCATATATTAATGTGATTCCTAACTTGCTTACAGTTTAGAAGGAGGGGAATGGAGTCCAACTGCTATTTTAAGTCCCGAGGTATAGGGAAAAATGAGGGTATGGTAGAGAAATTCTTGTAACTTCTTTCACAGCTTTAGTTCTGGACCAAAAAGGAAGGCAAGTGAGATTCCATGCACTAAATTTAATCCAGCAGTTGTGTTGCAATTAAAAATTAAAGAAAATATTGGTATACACAATTCTGGTACTGAAACGATTAATCAGAATCATATAAAAATGTATTAACGTGCTTCATTCACATGACAGTGTGAGTGTGAGTGTAAACGATACAACAAACGTAAACCGCAACAAACACACAAAAAGCATTATTCAGCTGCCCTCATATATAGTATTGTAGCTTTAAATAAATTGCTAGTCCGTCACACAAATGTGGACATAAAAAAACAAAACAAAAATAAATAAAAAATGAACGAATCAACAAGCTCATTTTTATTTCCTTCATATTCCCCGGATTATTTGGTTAGAGAGTCCAATATACATCATGCATCTGGTCCTTAGCTCCTGTTTGACACTTTAATTTATATGTTTCTTCAAAATGTTTTTACATATTTAATAACTGATCCATAAACCAAGAAACAGGGGTAGTTATATACCATGTATTTTATTGTTTCAAGCATGATCCTGATAAAAGAGATTGTACCATCTATTATATATCTATTATATCATAAGTATCATTTAAAAAATCTATTCAGTAGTTAGATAAAAACAAAGAGAGACCCTGAATGTATGCTTTAATGATCGATATGATATTTCGTAAGGTGACAGTTAGAACCACACATATTTCAGGGACAAATATTTTAAGGATTTTGATATATTTTTTTAATTAATATCAATGTACAATGTGAGATATCTTAGAATAATTCAATGTAGTCCTGATTCTTTTTTGTGAGGTCATCACCCTACGCTCAGAGCCTGGATTAAGTTCTCAGTCACCGCTTAGAATGCATCTGACACATGACAATATAATCTTTCCGAGTAAGTAAACCTATGACATCAGAACAAGTATCGAAGGAACAATCAAAGTGTTCTGTTCTAAAAAGTCTTCTTAGGTACTAAAACCGAGGCAATCACAGTTACAATTTTTTATATAGTGCCAACATACTATTAATATTTATTATTTTATTATGTATATAGCGCCAGCAAATTCCATAGCGCTGTACAATGGGTGGACTAACAGACACGTAATTGTAACCAGATAAATGGACGTACAGGAACAGAGAGGTTGAGGGCCCTGCTCAATGAGCTTACATGCTAGAGGGAGTGGGGTATGGAAACACAAAGGGTATAAGTAGGGGTAGTGAAGTAGGTTGTTAAAAAAGTATTTACTGAGAACTTGAGTTATTTTTGACAGCTGCAGGAGAGAAGTCATGTGGAGAGGTGAGGAATGAAAACCCGCTAACAGTTTAAATATATTCTGCAGTGCTCTACAATAAGCAAATGAGACAAACATTACATCCGAACAAAAAGCGTATGACATACGGAAACAGTGAAGCTCACAATCTAAAGGGATAAGGGACAAATACACAAGAGCTCATAGACATAGACATCTCTAAAGAATTGTGCTATTTTAGGGATTTATTGAAGGACTGCAGAGACAGAGAAAATCGGATGTCCCCTGGGATGACACTTACAACCTGGAGAAGTCCTACAGGCGAGAGTCTAGGGTCGGGTGCGAGAACGGGACAGTAACAGGTTATCTGTAACCAATAGAACCAGCAAGCACATTCCATTGGGAACCCCTCCGCATTTTATATGTTTGCACCACTTTTTAGAACAGAATACGTTGATAAATCTATGTGTCCCATCAAAGTTACCTCCAGTGACGAGTAAACTGTGTGCTTAGTCAACATAAGACTTTATGGAATGGATATTCATTTCATTTAAAAAAATCTAAAAATAAACAAACAGACGCTGAGCTGTTTTAAATCACTTTGTTAATAGAGAGAGGTAGATATTGCAAGTAATTTACTAAGACTTTTTTTTGCAACACATAATAGTGGATATTGGTCTGCGCCTTTAATATCACATCACACCGTTATTCAGTAAGAGAAGATGAAACCGTGGTGGCAAAGGTAAATGAGTCAAAATCTGGACATAGACAAAAATAATAATAATAATAATGTAACGAAAGATAATTAAAAATAAAAGCATATGATCCTTGGAGTGCGTAGAAAAGTGCAGTCATCTCTAAATAAGAGACACTTCTATAGTAATTTTCTTCTCAGAAGTGATATTTGTATGTCTTATCAATAAGAGTTCTGACTATGTGGTTTTCCTGATAAAAACTGGAATCTCCAGCAAACTGCAATAATAGCTTTTCAGAATGGTACCGCCGTCAAACACCTGGGAGGTCTTTGTGTCCACCCATTGATAGCCATTTCCTGGAAGAAAAATGTCTCGTTGAACCTCGCCTTGTTCTGTCATGGGTGCGATCAGCATCTGAGGGGAAGGAGAATTATCTCATCAATGATCCCAGTTCTAGTACTCTTTATCTACCAATATATCGCATGAGTTAACATTGACCAAATCCAGAGGGTATTTACTAACGTTAAACATGCAAAGTGAATTTAAATTTAAGGACAAAGTAGTTGAACTGGAAACATACTGTGTTTCCCCCGAAAATAAGACCCGGTTTTATATAAATTTTTCGCCCGAAAAAACGCACTAGGGCTTATTTTTTGGCAGTGTCTTGTTTCGGGAAAAAACGCTAGCAAGCATGTGTAGGTCTACGTTCGGTATGAAATCCCATGAATCTACGTTCAGGGAAAATTCCCCAAACATAGCGAACTTGAGACTAGCAACTAGAGTTTATTGTCAGGGCAGGGCTTATATTACAAGCATTCCCTGAAAATAAACTGGAGTTATTAAAATTTAAATTAACATAGGATTCTTGGCAAGAATCACTTCAGTGAATAACCCTGATAATTTCTTCCTGCCTCCTGAAATATGACAAGTCTTCCATCACTAAACGGAAAGGGGTTGCATTGGTGATTGCCACTTCAAATAGCAGTTGCTTCTTTAGAATGTATGGATTCTGTGCTATAAGTCCTTAAAATTAAAGGAATGTTTTTTGGGGAGATTAAAGAAACGCTACTTTTTACTGTAACTTTAACGTAAAAAAAAAAAATATTAGACTATAAAAGGTAAGTAAGCTAAACCTTGCCCAGGGCTTGGTAATTGAAAAGAGCCCCAAACTTTAGTTCCTATCTTGGGAAGTAAGAAGGATGATCTGAGTACTTACCTGCCTGGCTTTTGTCACCTCAACCCCCTTATTTTGTGATTGACCCCACAATGATGTCACCTGGGTATATTATCATATCATCCCTGCCCTCTTAAAGGACCATGATAGCATTGGGAATACAAATATGTATTTCTAACACTACAATGTCACCATCCCTAATCGTTTCCTAGTCCCCCTCTCCCCATGCAATAAAAATGTAATGACATAAAGATATGCTCACCTTTTACAGTGCCAGTGCTCCCTCAGTGCTGCTTACATCTCCTCCATGATGGTCCAATCCAATGCTACTCATAGAGGAGGGTTGGGGGTACCAAATGCTCATGTGCGGCGAGCACTACATGCATTTAAACCTCCCCATAGGAAAACATGGAATCAATGACTTCCTATAGGGCCTCCACATCACATGACCCAGTGTTCCTGGGTCAGTGCAGCGGAATTGCTTCCAGTGGCTGTCATGCCTAACTCCACCAAGTAAACATTGCAGTTTCTGATAAACTGGGTGAAGGAGAAAGGGACACGGCACCCAGACCATTTCATTGAGATTAAGTGATCTGTGCGACTATCATGTACCTTTAAAAGCCACATTTAGCATGGGGAGGAAATGTGGAGAACTCTTGGGCTCCCTTAGTGGAACAGATACACCATTCAAGAAAATGCGGGCAAGTTAGATTTATTTATGGTTAATTTTTATGAAAGTTTGGTGGTGGTAAAGCAGAGAGATGGGCAGACAATCGATTATTAAATTAAAAAAAAGAGACCAAGGAAGATGCACAGATACAAAAACATGAGGGGGTGAAACTAAGGTGTCAACTAAGATCTTCAGTTTATTGAGTCTATTTGAGGTATAGCAAAATGTTATTACCCACAACCGACAAACAAGATAGATATATTATCTCTCCATGATCCTTATTTTGTGTATAGATTGACAAATTTATGTTATCCGAATCCGATAGCAGATTGCTCTGGAAATATCCTATTCTTATTATTTTTTTTAGCAAATACAGATGTTGCATTCAGGCTTTTATTTTCCAAAGGAAAAGATGACTAATTGGCTTCAACTTCAAAACAGAACCTTTCACTTTTACTTTTATATAGAAGCTTTGATCAGTTAGTGCAGATTTGTAGAATAATCTATTTGTTTCAATAATGTCTACATGAAATGAGGTATTTAATAAAATGCAAGCCATAGAACTGGCAAATTATTTAGAGCACATTTTTTTGAAGGAACATACACTAGGATGGCTTAACTCAACTAGGGTGCAAAGGACCATGCAATTATTTATTAAAAATTTTCCTCTTTGTGAAAAAATATGATTATTATATGTTCTGTTTTGTTTTTGTTTTTTACATTTTACTATAAAGCATCTCTGTCCTTTGTAAGTATATTCTCACATGCTTTTATGTAGGTTTTGTGATATTTTCCTTAGACCTCTGTTTTGTATATTCACACATGCACGAGAGTTTAACTTGTGCATTATTTGCAAGGAGCTGAAGCCAGAATTGTTAGTATATCTCCCTCAAACAATTCTTCTAGGTTACTTCACATCATGCTTGCATGCCACCCTGAGGGGGTCTTCACGATTATGTTTTTAATGCTTACCTCATCTCCTATTAGAAATTGATTGTCTATTGTGAATGCCCTCGGGTCATCTGGACTGAGCCACCAAATTGGTCTGTAGATAGGCATCCCAGAGCTGAGCCACTCCTCAGCATATTTTGTCAGCAGGGGAACAACAAAGTCTTGATGTTTCTGGATATATTGTCGTGTAAGATTTAAGACCTATTTCATAAAGAGAATAAATACATTTTTTAAGGGTTACAAAGAATCAGGGTGTTTTTCTGGTTCTGCTCAGTACCATAACGAGTATATGTTTTAAAAATTTAACAAACATAATAAAAGTATCAAAATGAAAACAGAAAATATGTGATATTCATCCAAATAAAGTAAATATAAGGACTGTGAACCATGTGTGCAGAGGAATGAGCATCTACTGTAACGTAAAATAAAATGGGCTATTCAACCATAGATATTTTAGGCTGCAGTACATAAATGGGCGTATTAAGGGTATAACTATATGGATGACAATAAATGCTGGATCATTTTGGGAACCAAGATAAAATCAAAACATGAAAACTACCACGATCCCCGTGACTCCAGGCCTTCAGGAAAGCACCAACACTGCCAGGGCTTAACCCTATTCTTAATTCTTAAACACACAAGGAACAGATCTTCCTGATAAACAGATCAAATGATATCTGATGTATTGAATGAAATGTAACAATGTAATGAAATAGAATATACCTGAATGGAAGTAATTACAGTTTATTACACTATAAATTCTTTCAGATAGATTTCATTGTTACATTGTTATAGCAGTTCATTCAATACACGAGAATTTTCCCAGGTTATCAGGGCTATCATTTTGGTGACCCTCGATGACTCCATCTCTAACTTGTTCCAGCGTGTTTGGTGCGGTTCTTGGAGCCATTTATGAGTCATCCACCAGTCTAGAGAAGGAAACATAGTCAGACTTCTCCTTCTCTGTTTCATGATTAGATCAAATGAGTTAATGATTGAGCTCATCAGAGAATGATAACCTCTGAAAATCTCCTTCGAGGGCCCATAATAACTGTCATCCTAAAACAGAACCCAATAGAGGAACATATTTAATGTACGCAATAAAATATGTGCTATAGTTGAAGTATCATTCAATAAAATATGTTTCTTAATGCACATTATAAATTGCCACTTATAAGTTGTCATGTTTTACTATTGTAAAATGAAGGGTATAAAATAGTTTGCAAGAGCATTAATCAACACTAGATAAAAAGTGCACTATCATCCAGTTACCTCTTGTCATCCTCAGTGAAACGTATCTCACTCACCCAGTCATCACAGCAGACCCATGGTGGAGTATTGAAGGACATGACAGGTAGGAACGTCATAATTTGCAGCCAACGTATAAATAACTCTTCATCTGTTAAAAATTCTCCCGATAATGTTCCTCCTTGAGATGAAAATATGACATAAACGTTACAAAATGCTATACAGCTTGAAATGGTGAATGATACATGTTTTATATGAATGGTTTTATTAGAACTCTGGCAATTCAATAACATTCAAGTAGCGCTGTTGTTCCATTTCCCAATGCCTGAATATTGTTTTGAAGGAATATTAAAAATTACAGAAACATATAGCCTTTATAATCAATAAAATGTGAGTAAACAGATTTGTAAAATATATTAGATTGGTTTTTGCATACTGCAATAACAGCATGCAATGAGCTGTATAGTACAGATGCGTGGTTTGAACCTGGGAACTGTGTTTACTGTATGTGACATTAAGCACATATGTGTCTGTAAGCACACGGGATCTCTTCGTTGCTTATGGCCTGTTTGAAAATACAGAACACACTTCTTAGTTAAACATCAGCGTTGTATTAAGTCAATATAATACATCAGTGTAGTAAGTATAGTGTGAGTGACTTTTGATTGGGTCGCCTCGACTTTACAATAGACCCTTGTAAACCCACACTTTACCCAGGGACACGTCAAAGGGCGAAGTCATGGTTGCTTAAATAAACTCCGAAAAATCCATAGTCCATGCTTTATTTCTCTCAAAATCCTAAACACATTTCAATGAAATAAAAATAAAGTCTCATTCCTAGAATACACAAATACCTGCAAATTGCAGTGCCCCACTGGTACTTAGAATGCTACGTAATGGTGCATTCCATTACCCAAACACAAAATACATTTAAAAACAAAATGAAAAAACCCCACAATTTAATAGATGTTCTCCCAAGGAAAACATGCATGCATTTAATTATGCTTTTTTTTAAATTTATTACGGGTATATCTTAATACTGCTTGCAAAAGTTACAGATGTGCTGTCTGCAGCCTTTGTATTCCCTCTATCCCAAACAAGGAGATTCTATTCCTATATGCACTATTATGTGTCCCTTCTTTTTGCAATATGTGCTTGCAAACCTTAACCTACCAGCTACATGAGAATCTTAAATGGTCATTCTAGACATTATGACCAATACAAGCCGATACAGTGGTTAGACAGCAGACACCATGCCCCAAGTTTCAAACCATTTTAGAGCAGTTTGACAAAAGCCAGAGATCCAAGAGTAAGCTGATTCACAATAGCAATGTCAATTTTATTTAAATATTAAATAAATTCATAGAATGATCATATCACTGGGTCAGTTAAGCGTGCCACATAAAATCATTGGTTTAACAATGTTACCAAAACATATTGTCATGTTTCAGAGATAGTAAAACCTGCCATAGATGTGACTCCTGAATGCCTGTACCTGGGATATACCTGAGACCCAATCTGCTATGTGAGCAATGTGGTTCAATTATAGAATTAGTACAGGGGGTCCAGCCTTGGAATTTCAGTTCCTGTTGGACCACAAATCACAGAATTATCTGTAAGCCAACAGCTGAGAAAGGTACCGTAACAACTTGTAGATAAAAAACGGACTGTATTCTGAACGTCCTAGCGTTAAGTAAATATCAATATACAGAGGGTCGTCTGATAGATTGAAATGTAAATTTTAGTTACTTGTTGAATAGTTTTGCATGATAGCACTATATCATGTCTCAATGCAGGTAAAAAGAGGACAACAAGCCAACGCCATTAACAGAAATATCAGTTGAGCTGTTTGCTTTATTTTTGCTCCGTACATTATTACATCAGTTTAATAGAACTAAAAGCTGAAAGTTGGAAAGAAAGTCATTGTTAACCTTTCTCTACCTCAGTTCGGCTCCAGTTTTGCAATTAGAAATTAATATAGAACCCTCTCCTTCAACGATATTGCAATCTGTCAACTTTTCAATGGTCTTTTTTAAAAAAACATTGTGTCCTCATTTGTACGTCTTGACACCAAGTCTCTGCAGTGGAAACTCTGTCTGGAAAGTTCCAAAGCAGCAACACTGACACTTTACAAGATGATGAGTGACCAGATGATACTTAACATGACTATCGGCAATTGGAGACAAGTTGTCCATTGCTGTCTTAAAGGACAGATATTTATTATCACCCGGAATTACTGCTCTATTTCATTGCCATTCCTATCACAAATACTATCGGCATCATAAATCCATAGTTAAAAAAAATTAGTTAAAAAATACATTGGTAAGGCAATCGTCTAGTTCTATTCCGTATACATAAACTCATGCCCGTTTTATTCCCACAGAGCTTGTCTACACTGGTTTTATATTGTCCTCTGTTGGTGCTGAACTCCATGGGGCTGCCCTGAGTTACCTAGAAATGCCCCTTTTATAGAAAGACGAATGAGGAGTGCTCCGAGTTACTGACCCACAATGCTCTCTGTTTTGATGCTGGAATACAAATGGAACTCTATGCTAGTAATATATCCATGTCTATGGGACTTGTATAACCACAAAATATTAGCATGGATATCAACCAGCTACTACGACTTATAATCAATCAGGGCATTCCCAATAAAACATGCCAGAACGTTGCAACAGTGTGCGTATAATATAATAACTATGACATTTTAACTCATTTTTAATCATTAGAATTTCTGCATTGGTGTACATACAGTCAGGTCCATAAATATTGGGACATCGATACAATTCTAATCTTTTGGGCTCTATACACCAACACAATGGTTTTGAAATGAAACAAACAAGATGTGCTTTAACTGCAGACTTTCAGCTTTAACTTGAGGGTATTTACATCCAAATCAGGTAAACGGTGTAGGAATTACAACAGTTTGTATATGTGCCTCGCACTTTTTGTGCCAGTTTGTGCCTACAAACTGTTGTAATTCCTACACCGTTCACCTGATTTGGATGTAACAAGATGTAAATACCCTCAAATTAAAGCTGAAAGTCTGCAGTTAAAACACATCTTGTTCATTTCATTTTAAATCCATTGTGGTGGTGTATAGAGCCAAAAAGATTAGAATTTTGTGTCAATGTCCTAATATTTATGGACCTGACTGTATATTACGGTTCAGTACTTATCAAGTCTGCTACAAGATTGAAAACCAACATTTAATTCTATAACATTTTAAGATTCTAGCTATGTACCCATTATTCCCTTTATGCTCTATAGCAGAGGTCCTCAAACTCCGGCCCCCTAGATGTTGCTGAACTACAACTCCCATGATTCTCTGGCTAGCTATGTAATTCAAAGAATCATGGGAGTTGTAGTTCAGCAACATCTGGGGGGCCGGAGTTTGAGGACCCCTGCTCTATAGTAATGTACTTGTTTTAGTCTACCAGCTTTGTGCGGTGTTTGGCCTATGTTAAGGCAGAGTAGGTGAAAGCATGTGGAAACAGAATACTTATCCATGACGGAGACACATAGCGGGAGTCTTTCTATTCAATGTGTCAATGGAAGTTCTCTATCAAGATTTTGTTTTCTAGAGATTTCATAAAGAAGAACCAGAAAGGAATTGCGATAAAGAACTGACAACCTTTTCATGCAATATGTTTTAGGCATTAATCTTGTTGGCAGCATATTTTACTATAAGCTACATATTTTTAATTGTATAAAATAAGTGAAATATAGGCAAGAGGACTTTAGCAGTCCCAAAAAAGGATAATATTGTACCCTCAATAAGTCAATAGGCATGCCCCACGTAGATATTATTTTTAGTGATGTAATTAAAAAGATCCACGTATAAAAACATTTAATAATGTAGGTACGGTCATCAAAACTAGCCAGGTCACATCATTTAGTAAATGATGGAAACGTTAGATCTCTCTTTGACTTTACAGTTTTCCTTTAAATAGTTAATACAATACACAAAAACTGCTTCCATAAAGTTACATAAAGTGTTATAATGAAATGCTGAGCCCATTAGCCCAACTAAGCTGCAAGACTGCAATACACTTCATTTAATTATTTACTTCAGGCAATAGCTTGGCATAGCTGAGAGCTTTGAAAATGTAACAACATTTCAGATAAATGTGTCAGCTGCATTAGTTATTCTCTTTGCAGCCAACAATAAACTTGTCATAAGAACATTATAAGAAGTCTAGTTTCTAGTGGCAATGGCTATTTGATAAAAGCAAACTTCAGAGAAGATTTAGGGGCAGCAGAGGTAAGAGTGTCCATCATCTGTATTCACTTCCTCAGTAAGGGCAGTGACGGAACAGTGGCACGCAGGCAGCTTGATAGGACTGACCAAGCTTAAAGGGACACTCTAGTTAATACAACAATTTCATCTCACTGAAGTGGTTACAGCGCTTGGATAGATACAATACAGGCAGTAGTTGGTGAAAGACTGTTTTTCACCTAATTAAATGGGAAACAAATCACTGAAAATCACCTATAATCTGTCTCGACTCTTTTGTTCTTGAGATGCTCTGTTTCTTAAAATGTAAATGAATGATGTAGCAAATGACATCATAATCCAGTTCAGACAAGGTAAAATTAGGGCAAACACTGCAGATGAAGAGGAAAATTAAAGAGTTTCCTTTCTCCTCTTCTCTCTATGCTCTCTCGATGCTGACTGCCAGGTGAAAAGGATAGAGTTTATAACAATGACCGACAGGGAGCTAAGATGAAGGTGTCGACTTGAAGGATAAAGAGGTGGAATTCTTAATTTAGTTAAATATTTATTAAATATTGGTATAAATAAATACTACAAATCCTGGGAAGTGATATCCTCCCCATTTAAATATAAGTAGAAAATATTGGGTTACAACACTTCTGCCTCTACTTGTCTGTTTTTGTGAAGCTAACAAAATATTTTGGTTTTCATTACAATTCTGTTCAGATAATATGCAGATCTAACACTCCTCTTTAGACTTTCCACCTTCGACTATATCTAACATTTCCAATCGTCTCTCTGCCGTCTCTTCTTGTTCTCTCTCTAAAATGAATTCAATAGTTTTCTACTTCCTCCATATTTCCGAAACTCTCCCTCGCTATTGATGAGTTTGTTAAATGTCTGAATGACTGAGTATAATTCCTTGTTGTCCTGTTTGACGCTACCATTCCTTTCACTCCATTTAATCAATCCATCAATTGGTCCTGACATCTCTAACTCTAAAGAAATCACAAGTTCTGAAACCTTTAGCATGGCTAGTGTTAGACTGTGTTTTATTGCTGCATTATTCCATCTTTATACCTTAGAGTATTACATTAAAGTGACGCTCTAGGAATTCTTACCATTTTATCTAATGAAGTGATTATAGTGCCTGGAGTCCATTGGCACTGCCCTTCTATTCAGTGTTAAACTGTTTTTAAATGTTTAATCCTAAATGCCCTCTGGGCTACTTGGGCTAGCGATGAAGCATTGGCCTGAGCAACAATGGGCAACTGTGATTGGGTGAGAGTATTATGTGATCGCTTTCAGCCTGTCACAGCTGTCAACTGCTGGCATGAATTGGTATGTGTGGCGAAAGTGACCTCGCCACTGGTTTTTGGAGGGGCCTGGTTGCCAGCCTCTTGCCTTCTGACTATGGCCCCTGGGAGAGTTTTCCCTTTATAAACATTATTTGGGCACATTGGATGGTGACACACTTTTTATACACCTTTAATTCCATGAGAAAATGTGCCTTTTCCCCTCCCCGTTTTGTCCCTTTGTTCTCCAGCAGGGCGTTGTCCCAGGGACACTGCCAGACCAGTTTAAACTAGCTGCTCTGTCCCTTTTCAATCTCTCATCAGCAATTGCTAAACTTCAACGCCATGGCGATTTTATTCTGTTCGTGGGATCTGAGCGCGGTTCGGATATATTGAGCGCTGAGATCCAAGCTATCTGGGGATAAGTGTGGGGATTCTGTTAAATATAATAGGAATTATGTATTTTTAGGTATTTTACTGTTGTTGTAAATGGAAATATACCCTGTACTGGAGATCAGTAAGCTACCACACCTAACTTTTAAACCACCTGAGGGAATTGTATGATTTTTGGATATGTGTGTATTTGGAGTATGCTGATTCTGAAAATGTAAGTTTATGTGAATGTGATGTATACTTTTAAAGTTATGAATATTGTGTAAAACTGTGTATTTTCCTGCCTTTGATAATTAAGTTAGCCCATTGTGTTCAGTAATTATATCACAGGCAGAGGGGAGGATTTTGCTGGAATGAATGGGAGTGTTTAACTGTATTGTACGTGTTTGATTGGCTGTGCTACAAAACCATGTGGGTGGTAACATTGTGTAATAATTTGTATATAAGAAACAATAAAACCACATCTCTGTCTGTTCCTGTTTACACTCCAAAACTGTGTGTCGTCCAGTTATTGGAGGGAAGAATATTTGCTCCTGTGTCTGCTGTTCCAGTTTGCAGGAGATTCAACTGGGAAAGTCCTTGTAAGCACTAGAGCTAATTCCCCTTTCGGTTCCAGAGTTCCCAGGACTGAGTATCGTCCAGTGCCTGGAGGTATCTGCTGGAGTGCTTGGAGCCCTCGGGAAGCGCTGGGAGCATCCTTCAACGGAGGTACCCAGTCAAGGTACCAGGTGATCCGTTACAGTATGGCTACATCCAGATCCCAATTCTGTGTTAAACTGCTCTAAAATGGATTAACACTGAATGGATGGACAGCACCAGAGGACTCCAAGCACTATACCCACTTCAGTGAGATGAAATTGTTGTTTTAAACTAAAGTGTCCCTTTAAGCTTGATCACTATTATTACCAATAATGCATTCCTCTGTCTTTTTTTGTGACCTCCCCATTCTGATTTGGCCTATGCTTTGTGGGTTAGAAATTCAAGAGTTCTTTACCATTGTGCATAGGGTGTGATACCTAAATGAAGGTACAAATTCATCAAACGTCACTGACATATATAAACTGATTGAATATTTAAACATGGGACACTCAAGAGTTGGCATACATAATAAAGGAAGGATTTTATTCTTCGATACATTGACTGTACATTATTATTGTAGCAGTATATACGCTGTGTATTACAGGTAGCCTATAATGCCTGTTCAGACAGATAGGATAAAGGGAATTACCTACTGCATCTGGAATGAAATAATTGTATCCTAACAAACTGTAATGAAGAATTGAGGGAATAATTCCTTTAATTCCATTGTAGCTCCAGTCTGAATATAATGGGTTCATCTGAACAAATATTGGTAAATTGTTTGACCTGTAAAACAGAAAAAAAGATAAATGATTCTATTTCATTATTATAATGCGATTGTATTTTGTAAGATTGTTTTTATTTGTTTCCAGTAAAAATAAATAGTCTATGAACACCACGACCTATATTGGATTTTTTTGAATAAATAAATGGAAAAAGACATGTTGGTATGGAAGGCACAGAGCAATTTCTAATTAAGTATTGACTGGAATTATATTTATTGTCCCAAATAATAACATATATACTCACATTTACATTTTTCATCTCAACTGGAATTATTTAAGCCTCAGTGGGAAAGACAGAATGCAAAACAGAACAAATGATTCTAGCTATAAGCAGTAATTTAATGTGAGTAGTAGATCAAAGAAAATCCACTGACATTGCTACAGACATAAAACGTGAAAATTCCTTTCTTTGTAAGGACAGGATTAAAGGATAAACTACAAAGATGTCGGACCTGCGAATTTAACCCTTAAGGACACATGACATGTGTGACATGTCATGATTCCCCTTTATTCCAGAAGTTTGGTCCTTAAGGGGTTAAAGGAGGTCATCGGAACTTTCCACAATTCTTCCACAATTAGAAAAAAATAAAAAATACAATTAAACCGCCCCTCAGTCTAAAAGCACTTAACTCTAAATACCACTAAAGACATGACTCATGTGCACCAAGAATATAGCACTCAAAACGTGTAATAAAAGGCGATACTAGAATAAATTTAATAGAAAAAAGACTTTTGTTTCTTCCAAAATACCTTCAAAAATTTAGAAAAAACAGGCAGTGAATATTACAGGCGGTGAATATTACAGGCGATGAATACTACAGACGATGAATACTACAGGCTGTGAATATTACAGGCTGTGAATATTACAGGCTGTGAATATTACAGGCGATGAATACTACAGACGATGAATACTACAGGCTGTGAATATTACAGGCGATGAATACTACAGACAATGAATACTACAGGCTGTGAATATTACAGGCTGTGAATATTACAGGCTGTGAATACTACAGGCTGTGAATATTACAGGCGGTGAATATTACAGGCGGTGAATATTACAGGCGGTGAATATTACAGGCGTGAATATTACAGGCTGTGAATATTACAGGCAGTGAATATTACAGGCTGTGAATATTACAGGCGGTGAATATTACAGGCTGTGAATATTACAGGCAGTGAATATTACAGGCTGTGAATATTACAGGCGGTGAATATTACAGGCGGTGAATATTACAGGCGGTAAATACTACAGGTTGTAAATACTACAGGCTGTGAATACTACAGACGATGAATACTACAGGCTGTGAATATTACAGGCTGTGAATATTACAGGCGAATACTACAGGCTGTGAATATTACAGGCTGTGAATATTACAGGCGGTGAATATTACAGGCGGTGAATATTACAGGCGAATACTACAGGCTGTGAATATTACAGGCGGTGAATACTACAGGCGGTGAATATTACAGGCTGTGAATACTACAGACGATGAATACTACAGGCTGTGAATATTACAGGCTGTGAATATTACAGGCGAATACTACAGGCTGTGAATATTACAGGCTGTGAATATTACAGGCGGTGAATATTACAGGCGGTGAATATTACAGGCGAATACTACAGGCTGTGAATATTACAGGCGGTGAATACTACAGGCGGTGAATATTACAGGCTGTGAATACTACAGACGATGAATACTACAGGCTGTGAATATTACAGGCTGTGAATATTACAGGCGAATACTACAGGCTGTGAATATTACAGGCTGTGAATATTACAGGCGGTGAATATTACAGGCGAATACTACAGGCTGTGAATATTACAGGCGGTGAATACTACAGGTTGTAAATACTACAGGCTGTGAATACTACAGGCGGTGAATAATACAGGCGGTAAACACTACAGGTTGTAAATACTACAGGCTGTGAATACTACAAGCGGTGAATAATACAGGTTGTAAATACTACAGGCTGTGAATACTACAGGCTGTGAATATTACAGGCGGTGAATACTACAAGCGGTGAATATTACAGGCGGTGAATACTACAGGCGGTGAATCACTTGAGCAATAATTTTGTTTGTAAAATGCAATACTAAGACTCCGGGTACTGATGGGTACATTGAGTACATTGTTTGTTGGATAAGCATTTTATTGGGGAGCTTAAGCATCTATGGTATATTTTTTATTTGTTGGTTTTTATATATATTTTGGAAGAATAAAGACTTTTTCTAATAAATTGTCCTTGGTGAGCAGGGTTCACGGTTTTATTTTCTGTATAATTCTCTTAAAGGGACAGTGTGTATCATTTTCTCTGGTTTGTACCTATTCAGCAGGTAGGTGGGAGATTTTTGTCACTCTTTGATTTGTTGCTCAGTTATTTTGTTTATATACCTAACTACCACTAAACATACGACGTACAATAAACTGCTGTGCCTTGCATCATTATAAACACCACTACAATGCTGTCTCTTTAAACCCTCCATGACATGGGGTTAGATAAATTCTATGATATCATCCCAGTCCTGTGACATCATCTATTTTTTTTATTTTTTAAATAAAAGTAATATTTTAAAGAGACTCATCTCCAGGAAGATAGCTCAAAAAGTTAAATAGGTTTAATCACAAACTCCAATACTACAATTCAATAGGTGTGAAGCACGTGATATTTTTTAAGCAATGTGTCTATCTGAGGTATGATTTTATTGACTCACCTTGTGCTTGCTGTAATTATGGTTGAGTTCCCAAGCTTTGCCACTAGGGAGGCTAGGAAGCCTGTGTAATGGTCTCCTTTTAAGCCCTTAGCAGGATTCATTGATTGTTCTGTAAATGTATTTCCTCCCAACCCTTCAAATGAGACATATTTGGCCCCAAGCTTGCTTTTCAGGGAGCTCACAGTGTTCAAATACCAGTTAACAGCAGTTTCACTGGTTATATTTAATCTCACAGAAAACTGCCCCTTCCACTTTGTAAGAACTGGAGACTGCAAAGAAAAAGAAATATAAACGATGGTTAAAATGGAAAATCTACAACACTAATAGACATTTTAATAAAATCTAACTATAGCTTGTACCATATACCAATCAATTAGTGTAACTATTTCTAATTAGTTTTCCATCTTAGACAACTAGACCAAAAAATGATATTTAATAATAAAATGGCTTTTCCATAATCTCTCACAAACCAACATCCTTTGTGAGTGTGTGTGTGTGTGTGTGTGTGTGTGTGTGTGTGTGTGTGTGTGTGTGTGTGTGTGTGTGTGTGTGTGTGTGTGTGTGAGTGTGTGTGTGTGTGTGTGTGTGTGTGAGTGTGTGTGTGTGTGTGTGTGTAGATATATTTGCGAATGGGTCCATATCTAACTGCACTGCACTTACATTCTGAGATATAGACTATCTTTCTTACCTGATTTACTGTCAACCTATACTTATGATGTAAGACCACACCTTGAATTTTGGGCACCTGTTCTAAAGAAGGATAATTATAGCACTAGAAAGAGTGCAGAGATGGGCTACACAATTATAAAAGGAATAGAACATTTTAGCCATGAAGAAAGTTTAACAAATTTAAATCTCCTTAGTTTGGACAAACAGTGCCTGTGAGGGGATATGACAGCATTATACAAATATAATCGGGGCCCACACAAACCATTGTCTGGAAATCTGTTCACAAACAGGACTATACACATAGGACACAAGGTCACGCGTTTAGACTGGTAGAAAGAAGATTTAGTCTAAGGCAAAGGAAAGGGCTTTTTACAGTAAGAACAATAAGGATGTGGAATTATCTACCTGAAGAGATGGTTTTATTGAGTCTGTACAGATGTTTAACTAGCAACTGGATGCATGCTTGCAAAAATATAATATTCAGGGATTTAAATTTGTGGGGTAACAGACCCAAGGAGAGATCTGACTGCCATACTGGGGTAAAGAAGGATTTTTTCCTAATTTGCTAAAAAATTAGAAAGCACTTCCAACTGGGTTTTTGCCTTCTTTTAGATCAGCAGCAAAAACAGATGTGGGGAAGGCAGAGCTTTTCAGCCTATGTAACTTAGCAAAACACAAACAAAAACTGAGAATAGATATTTGCCCAAATGTTAGGATTTAACACATTTTTTAGCCCACCTATAAATGGAACAAATAGGATCCTTTCAGAGCCCAGCCACCTCTAAAGACTGGTAAAAAATGCATTTCCTTCTCCATTTTTACCTTAGTTAGTTCTGCGTGTTGGCCTGGTAGTATTGTGACTACTAAGACACTACTGTTTTAGGGGACATTTTATGATATGGTTCCTTTTTTTACAATGTAGCAGTTCCTAGTGAAGATATTATTGCAAACTTCTACATTCATCGCTCTACTTCCTTGGTGATATGGTGGTTCCTTGCCTGGCCTGGCCTTTCTTCTGCTATGCCAACTGAAAATGATTCTGGGAGCGTTGTAGACCATCCCACCTCTTTGGCTGTGTCTCAGTGCACTGAGGTCAAATAAGTTCACTAGGGTGTTGCTAGGTTTCAAAAACACAAGGGTCTTAGCCCGAAGCACACCACAAAACATCCCATAAAACCACTGGTTTTAAGTTAATTGAACGTGTGTTACCCATGGAGCTTTTCATTCAAGATACAAGATAACAGTAACTGCGTATTATTTTATAGCATGGTTTTTATAGCATGCAGACTGCTCAGTTTGGAACATTATTATTTTGTTTTACTTTACTATCACATGGCAGTATAAATAAATTTACACTTTGTAATTTACTTGCATACCTATTTGTTTCTATTACAACAGTATTTAAACTCCTAAACTGGTGGGTATACATTGCTGACAGTACCAGTGAGCCGTCGAGTTTTGAATGAAGACTGAGCCAGTAGTTTTCATTCTCTTCCCGCAGGTACATCTGAAATGGCTCTGAGTTGATATTGGCATACAGTGATGTGGTTAATAACAAATTTAAATTCTTAAGGAGATATGGATCTCGTCTGTGTCTTTGCAGCTTCTCTCCTTGGTTCATACTGAGTTTGTGGTCCTACAGAGAGAAAAGAAAAATTAGCAATCACATTTTTTAACAGAGCAAAAAATTTGTTGTGCAGTCTAAAAAGAGGCTATCTTCCCCACTACAGCTCAGTGCAGTGGTTATGGTAAAACGATGGTGATCGCTGATTACAGACTAAAAGCAGAAGATGTTATAGTTATTAGAGTGCTCTTTAAGCCAATGGTCATGATATTTTATAGATAATTACACATTTAATGATTTTTGCCGCTTTAGTTAGAGGACACACGTTTACATTATATTTCATGTTACGCTTACATGCCTGATGGAAAGAGCTATTTCTTACAAAAACTGTCATGGAGTGACCTATGGCTTAAACCAAAGGTTTCGGCTCTTCTAAGAAAAATTGATATTCTCACCTTACTAGAAAGTAACATTGTGGAATGTTCATTAATAGCAATCAGGCATTCCCCCAATCCAAGTCTTCTGAGCTTATTATTAAATGATCGTAATTCTCTTTCAAGCTTTGCTGCAGAATCAGATATTCCGTAGTGTTTCCATAACGGCATCCTGCATATAAAATAAAAATAAAAAATGAGAAAACATTCAAAATTCTAAAACGTCAATGTCTGTGTCACTATATTAAGTCGACTTTGGTCCATGCAAAACTCCATGCAATTTACACAAAAAAACAAACAATGACAACAAAATAACTAAACATTCTATTAATATCTACTTGATTGCCAGTGGTGCGAGCAATTAATTACTGGGACTAACCATAGCTCACAGTGAATCATTTGACTAGCAAACATTTAGGATTATGTGACGGCTGATATTTTGTCATGGAATCATTTGTAATGAAGAATGATTTGTGGGCAGTGTGAAACATTTGACTATCACAAGGTAAACTTTAACAGGATGCAAAAAGTCATCAGATAAATCGGTATTAGAATGGGATTACCAGAGTATATCCATGCTTGGAAGCCGTCTCGGCTTCTCGTACAGCAGGCTTTCCATTTCATGATGGACAGATTGGATGGTTTCGCCAACGCACACTGTATACTGCAGTGGAGACATGTCTGTACTTGGTGGTGTCTCCACACAAAATGATTTATTCCTGTCTATAGAAACGGACACTGGAACATCTGGGTTGATCAATACTGCTACGCCTGTTGAAAATAAAGAAAAATGTAAGAAAGTCCTGTCAAACAATGGAATGATCCATTATACAAAGCTGACCAGTACATTGGCTCTTTTTAGGAAATTGATTAGTAATAGAGCAACATGGCTGATGTGCCGAAGTGTCCACCACTTGTTTCTTTCTACATACTATATTTACTTGCTATGAGTGAGAGATCAAAGGTGTTAGCAATCCAATCCCTCATGGTTTGGTCTATGGAGCCGAAAGAGTTGGGACTGTAATAGCAAAATATTCAAGACTTTCATGGCTTCTTTGTGGCAGTGTCTGAGTGCACTAGAATATAAGATCACACACTCATGATCTATTGTAGCAGTCTGCAATCCAACAGATTAGAATGTGGAGTTTCTATGGTCTGTTCCAATGGTGATATGGAAAAAATATGGACCAGAGGTTTGGTTTACAATAAACTACACTAGGAATGTTCTATCCACTAAAAAAAGCCATGTGAAAAAAAATAGTGTACAGCGTTCTTTGGGTCTTGGCACTCTTTTAACTTTCCTCAAAGTATAACAAAGAATGGTCCATTAACCCCTTAAAGACACATGACGGAAATATTCCCTCATGATTCCCTTTTATTTTTGAAGTTGTGTCCTTAAGGGGTTAAATATTAATTAATGATCTTTAATTTTTCAAATGCACATCACCTCCTCTAACTGTAAATTTACTGATATCATGTAATATATTTCTGGATGCTAGCTAAACTTATCAATTTTATTTAAAAAAAATAATAAACACAAGAAAAAAATTAAAATTAAAATGGATCCAAAATGGTCTCTAGGAGTGAGGACACGGTGAGCCTCTACCTCTGAGTAGGTAAAATTAACTTGTATATATGCCACTGAGTATGCAATACCATAAAGTACAGGAGAGGATCTCTCTCTGGAGGACAGACTGAAATAGACATTTCAATCGAGGCATTCGGAAGAAATATAGACACTACGCATTTGTTACTGAACACTGGCACAGAGCCAAACAGTAATGAATCGTCAACAACAGAATCTCCACGCAGGTTATCTAACTTACAATATCAGGGAGATAGACAGACACTGTATAAATAGATAGATAGATAGAGATAGACAGACAGACAGACAGACAGAATAGAATAGAATAGAATGATAGATAGATGATAGATAGATAGATAGATAGATAGATAGACAGTCCCATTAGAAACCTTATCTATGGAGAAGTCTACCTTGTAGTGATGAAGAGATTGCCATTGTGTTAACCAATTCTTCTCCAAAGATCAGACCAAATGTTGGTCTCAGAGCCTAAACCTAGGTATTACTAGACATGTTACACTTTCTTTCAGTGTATTACAGTTCATTACGAGTTCAAATTCATAGAATAAGCACTTAGGTCATACAAGCTGGTAATTTCAACACATAAAAGAATTCACAAGAACTTACCAGTTGATCCTAAGAAGTATCGCTCTAGAACTGACCCATAGGCTGAAGGACTGGATTTAAGGTTGCTGATGATAAAAGGCTGAAGTGCCATGTTCATATTGTTCATAGGCCAGTGCTGAGCACTCGTACTTGCTCCTCCATACCAGAATATGTCCGTCATTGAAAAGCAATCCTAAAAAAGAACACCCAATGATCGATATTTCTCTGTCACTCATGAAGCCACACATAGGCAGAAGGCACAGAAGTGATAGCAGGAACAATGAATGAAGCCGTGCAATCTTTGCAAGCAAGCACAAATGGGCAGAGAAATGAAATAATGATTAATGAGAAGCAAATATAACATTGTGTGAGATTCTTACTGTCATGCACCCCCGACAACCATTCAAAAAATGTAAACTGGGGGACAAGATGGCTCCAAGCTATACACTTTTACAATGTTCTCAGCATTCATTCATAAACGCTGCGGGCACTCACATTTTGCCATTCATTCGGAGAAAAGGACATTGAATTGGGAAGCCTTGAAAGCTGTTTGGATCTGAGCTAATTCCCTTTTAGTTACATTTTCAATGCCAGCTTACCTCGACGTACTACTTCTGCTCTGTTGGTTAATCTATAGATCTGTTTAAGTCACAATCGATTTCAGAGTGTGAGGGGCCACTCAGCAAGATCACGTTTCCCCCTCCCATACTGTTTATCATGCCATCTTCCAGCCATTGTTCTGTCTCCTCTGTCAGGGTAGGAAAGAGCTTTGCTATATTATGTACACGCTACCTACATGCCCAAACAGTAAGTTGGAGCTTAGCTAGCTGTGAGACAGACCAGGTGGAATCATATTGCCTTTTGTGTGCCCAAAGAGCCATTTATCTGTAGACAACACAGACATCATCAAACATACCTTCCAACATTTTAAATGGCATAGACTCAGGGGATGACTGAACCCACACAAAAGTCCAAATTTGCACAGAATCAATATTAGACAGCCCTCAGTTTTGCTCTGTGCTGGCTAATGATGCTGCCGTAGGTGGTGTTCCATCTTGTCAGGATATTTATATCGGCAGACATTTTGTGCAAAGATAGAAATTAAAAGTGTATATTCTGAGTCACTCTGAACAGACCAGACTCCATTTTGTTATTTTCAAGTTAACAAAAAGACACAAGATTTCTTTCTGTAAGACTAGCCACTTTGCCAGAGCTAAAAGGAATGCATAGTATAAACAAGTGATAAGAAGAATATAATCAAATCTAAACCCAGACAATTGTGACAGAGAAGATTAAATAATACAATTTAACTGTCTATACATATAAGGTCCCATTGTAAGTTACGGGTCAAAACTCAGATTGCCAGACACATAGTCTGGACAAAACTTAAATAAACCCTTTGATCTGTGAAGGATACGTACGTTATGGCCACTATCTAGATAGGCCAAAATGACGTCAAAATAGCCACCAGGAAAAGTTAACTCTTTCCTGGATAGGTATGTTTAGTGGGACAAGACTGCCCTCTATAGACCAAATACCTAGATTGCGATCTAGAAGATAACTACACCTCTAGTGCTTCTATTGGGTTATCAACTGATGACGTACAGAGAGTCTGGCCCTTTAAAAGTTAAGACAAAGGGAAGATAGGAAAAATGCGAGGCAAGGTATGCAAGAGATGCAAAGGAAAAAGAAAAGAGGAGAGAGGAATTGGAAGTTTGGGGTCTCCAACCTCCATGCAGAGAGACATCCAAATAAGTTCCTGAGACTACCAATCGGATGAAATATCTACTCAACTGGTAATTATACTGGTTTCATTTAATTAATTAAATTAATTAAAATGTATTAATAGCATTATATATGACTGGATAAAGCACGGTCAGATTTCCATATTAAGAAATCTTAGTTAACTAAAGAATATATAGTTATAAACATTCCATTCTGCAGGTGGAATTAAGAATAATTATATATTGATGTGATATTATCACGTGTTAGCATACCGCTGTTTTTATCCAGGTGTATTGATTTGTTCTAAATTAAGATAAGATATCTTTTAGACAAATTAAACTCTGCTTATATAATCATGGTAGATTCTCTTATTGGATGGTTCCAGGAAATGACTAATGAACTGGTTTAAATGTTATTTTATTTAAAATTACATAAGAATAGATCTTAACTATCTAGGAGATCTAGCCAGCATTGAAAGGGTTATTCTAACTGTCAGCTAAACTTTACGACCTTACGCTGCACTCTGAGGAATTCTGTTCTTCGCTGTGAAAAGTTTCACTTTCAGTCTGTGTTAAAGATAGTCATAAATAAAGTCTTGACAGAAAATGCTTTTTAGCCATTGAAACGTAATACCCATTTCTTTGTATTGCATATCATTTTATACTGAATATTCATTGATTATTATCACGCATGTTACATGTTATTATTAATTAACTTGTTATTATAAATAAAAATCTATTTTTATAAAACTGTGAATATTATTTATATGGTATACATTTCACTTAACACGATAACGATATTTGGGATCTGAGAATTGAATTAGTGGGCAATTCTCAACTGTTTACTATTATTATCCCATAAATATCCCCACAATCTAAGGAATTAATCTCTGTATGTGCAGTGATTCATAGCAAGGATCTGCATCTACTGACTTCAGACACCATAACCATTTCAAATCAATGAAGTGGGCATCAATCGATAATTCACTAATCAACTGATAATTCAAGAACCTCCGGAACTTTCCTCTCCACTGCCAACCCAAACAAGATGCTCATTACAGTGTGCCCGTGTGAACAAGCAAGTTAGTGGGAGGGTGGCCAAAACATCTTTGCATTCATACCCTCTTAGCCTTCCCTACTCTCTAGTTATAGCCCTGACATTCTGTGATTTCATTGAAACTTATCACATTGTCCTCAATTTAATATTTTTGGATAAGCTTTACAAATGATCACAATCTGTTAGAAAACCTTTTCAAATTATTTATCTACAAAGGTTTCCTTAGACTCTAATGTAGATAAATAATTTGAAAATGTATTCTTCTAACAGATTGTGATTATTTTTAAAAAGCGTTTCTAAAATATTAAATCGTGGCCATTGTCATACTTTATATTTAGTGGGGGAATTCCATTTGGTAAGTACATTTGTTAAATGATAGCGGCTGACCCTTGAATTCCGCAAAACTCAACCAGAGAGCACACTATCTGGGTACAAATAGCTAGTTATTATTAATTTATGAGCGTTACATCCGGACCACATGCTTAAAATATCTTATACGAGTGCAGGGAGAGGCATGTGTATGGATTGCACTAGCAAATAGTTTTTTCAGCAGTTAGCAGCATGTCCAGTCCAAGAGAAAAAAAAACTATTGCAGTCCATCCAATCTTTCACTACAATTACTCTCTCTTCTATCACGTCTGCGAAACGTTAATTCTTCCGATTTCCATGCACCCTCTCAAACAGCTTCACTAAATAATTTGTTTACTCTCTCCATCAGTTTCTTGGCAAGGGTGGTGACCTCCTGTCCTGAGAATGAAATCTAAATTGGGTGACAGCATTTTCGTTACATGAGTAATGTTGTACCACCTGGGAATTTGGAAAGAGAGAGATCGAGAGTTGGTGGCTAGAGCTCTAATGTTAGCACAATAACATTCAAAAGAATTATGTATGTAAAATGAAAACCAACTGTACCGGACAAAAGAGTATACGTTGTAATGAATGTTTTAAATTAGTATGGTTTAAAAAAAGACACAAAAAGCACAAGAAAACCTGATCTTTTCAACCTACGATCTCTGCAACCCATGGTCTTTGTGTAGGTTGCAGGGTAGTCTGTTGCCTGTCTTTTTACACAAAGTGGAGTTTGCTCAGTAAAGAGTCCATCGAGATATGTGGGAGATACAGGTCTTTCTATACACCAGTAAATCATGTTTTTACTGCGATTTCCATTCAAAATAGGTGATCCACTACAAAGATTGTTCTTTTGTCTCTGCTTTTATGCCAGATTTATGAGCCTGTACTCATTCATCTTCATCGAAGGAATGGTTCTGTAGTTTTCAATAAACTATCATGCACATGAAATGGAATGAACTTATCATACAAGCGTCATCTTGGTATGTTTAGGCCTTTGAGAATTTCACAGTTAGTCTATAGGATATCAACAATTAAAATGTGATAATGTGCAGAAAATGGATTGAATACACCAGTTTTCAAACTGGCGTAAGTACGGCTCTGTAGAATGAATGTCTAAGCCCCATTTAAAAAAAATGTCTATTGCAACACAGTAACAGGTTTGGTGGTGTCTGGCATTCGATTGTACATCTTAAGCCTCATGCCCCCATGTACCGAATGGTTATATCCCACTTATGTCTTATTTGGGGTATTCACAAACTGTTGAAATAAATGGTGACTGTTGTTCAATAAATAGACTGCCTGTGCCTTATGGACGTTGAATAGCACAGTTGCTGGAGCACAAAGTATTGCCTATCTATGGTCTGTGTGCAATACTCATCCTGATTCAGGTTCTTTAATGCTGTGCTGTGCATTCAGGTGCGTTATAAGAGATTTATGAGTTATGTGTACAGCTTGTCACCAGTTAATGGAAAAAATGACAGGATCTGGCAGGGTGACAAATTATCAGATCACGGATGTCTAAGCCCGATTTCTTTTTTTGCCAAAGCCAATCCTCCCTAATCACTCAACACAAGACCTGTTCATCCCACAGAACATGTTATCGGCCCAACACGAATAAGCTTGTTTTTCACGTCTGCAGGAAAACTACTGCTCGACTAATGTTGTCCAACATCATCTGTGATCACGGCTCTACAACTGTTAGATGGTCAAATACTCATAATATCTGAAGGAACAAGATAACAAAGTGGGGGGTGCAGTGTACAGATAAAAAGCAAAACACGTATATACTTATAGTAAAACGTTCCTTTAGCTTAATCTGAAAAACATAAAAAGTCCATACATAGTGTAACACTGTAAAATATAGGACAAGTAGATGTAGAGGTATTGGGTCACTCACAATAGATAGAGCCTAGAAAGCAGGCTCAGACTTGATGGCATGTGGAAAATCAGCTTTCCCAAGCTTTACAGACTGGCTCCACACTCCTCCTATAGGTACTGGTATTCTGCTCCAGACGTAGGAAGGATTGATGATAGACCAAAGTATAATGGTATTAAAAAGTATTTACTTCAAATAAAACAATAAAATAAACCGTGTTATTGTATGTAATACTATTTTATATTACATTTTATTTTATTGTTTTATTTGAAGTAAATACTTTTTAATACCATTATACTTTGGTCTATCATCAATCCTTCCTACGTCTGGAGCAGAATACCAGTACCTATAGGAGGAGTGTGGAGCCAGTCTGTAAAGCTTGGGAAAGCTGATTTTCCACATGCCATCAAGTCTGAGCCTGCTTTCTAGGCTCTATCTATTGTGAGTGACCCAATACCTCTACATCTACTTGTCCTATATTTTACAGTGTTACACTATGTATGGACTTTTTATGTTTTTCAGATTAAGCTAAAGGAACGTTTTACTATAAGTATATACGTGTTTTGCTTTTTATCTGTACACTGCACCCCCCACTTTGTTATCTTGTTTTATCACTGTTTGGAAGTGTCTTTTGAGTGATTTATAGACACTGGGGGTAGTTGCTGCTTTGTTCTTTAGCGCCAATCCACCTATACCTATTCCTTCCCTTGGGGTGGAATTTTGTTTTTTGATAATATCTGAAGGCATTCCTTCAAAAATAACAGTAATAGACCTTTTAAACACATGATATTTCAATTACCAATATACATATGCAATTGTCAAAACTTAATATATAGTTTTAGATAAGCCTACAATGTCCATTTGACATGTAAACAGTCAGTCAACCCCTAGAGGTGTATTTAACCCTGCAGTTTACGCATTGACATAGCTAATAAACAGTAATGCTTTAACCCCTTAAGGACCTCGGACGTATCAGGTACGTCAGACAAAAACGGTCGTTAACGACCTCGGACGTACCTGATACGTCCGTGGCGAATTAGAGCTCACGAATCGATCAGGATCGCTTCCAGCCACTCTGATGGTACTGCAGCAATACTTCAATGTCGAGGCATTACGCAATAGCCCCCCTCACTGCCAGGCCACCAGGGTTGCTCCACATGGTGCCGGGTAGTGAGGCAGAGCATCAGAAGCCATCGGGCAGGTCGAGGCACTCAGTGAAGAATGTAGCCCCCAATATTTTTGGGAGGTGTTTCTGGGTGATGATGTATTGGGGAACATTGTCACCCAAACTAATTTATATGCCCATCAGTTCCGTGCTGCAAAGCCTGACTCTTTTTTGGCAAAGTAGCAATGGGTCCCCATCAAATGGGCAATGGGTGCCATAAAAAAAAAATTCTGGGCATTGACTATGCTGATGGGCATCATAAAGAAGCCCTCCATCCACTCCTACTGGAGTAGTAGCCCCATCTGCTCTACCCCCATTTACTCCCAGTGTATGTCGAGGAAGAGGTATGAAATGATTCTACTTTTCATGCACTTCAGCGACAACAGCCTGTGCCCCTCTAGGGAGCATCCCCAGTTTGACAGGCTGTATAAAATCCGCCCCCTGATTACCCACTTCGCTGCCATGTTTGCAGAGGCTTATACACCTGGAAGGAATATATGCGTGGATGAATCCCTGATGAAGTATAAGGGAAGGGTGGGATTCAAGCAGTATGTTCCTTCCAAGCAGGTATGGTGTAAAGGTGTATAAGCTCTGAGATAGCGAGACTGGGTATACTTAGGCCTTCCGGGTGTACGAGAGAAAGGATACCCACCTTGACCCTCCAGGTTGGCCAGAACATATGGAAACTAGTGGCAAGATTGATGAACAAAAGGTACCACTTGTATATAGATTATACAAATGTCCCTTTGTTCAAGCTACTGTATTGTTTTGATACAGTAGCTTGCGGTACAATGAAAAAGAACCACGCAGGTTTCCCAGGACAACTTGCATGCACCCAGCTACGGAGCGGGGAGACGTGAGCTCTGCGCCAAGAGGAGCTGTTGGCAGTTACATACAGAGACAAGAAGGATGTGTACCTTCTTACCACCATTCACACTGAGAGGACTGTGGAGGTCTCTGTTCGTGGTAGAGATGAGAGCACAAGGAAGCCAGTGGGCATCAAGGCCTATAACCGGCACACGGGTGGGGTTAATCTGGCAGATCACCTGCTGCAGCCCTACCTAATTATACGGAAGACAAAGGCCTGGTACAAAAAGGTTGCAATTTACCTGATGCAGATTGAAGCCCACAATGCTTTTTTGTTGTTTAAAAAAGCAAACCCCGGAATGACACTGACTTTTTTACAGTTTCAGCTCCAGATCATTTTGGGGATTTTGTATCAAGATGCACCTGATCCCTGGGCGGTGATGGGAGAGAGCAGAGTTGGGGCTAACCACTTCATTTTTAAAGTCCCCCCTACTGCGGCAAAGCAGAATCCCCAAAAAAGATGCAGAGACTGTTTCAAGAGGGGGCAAAGAAAGGACACCGTCTACTACTGTCCCAATTGCCCTGGACAGCCTGGACTCTGCATTGGGGGCTGCTTCAAACAATATCACACATTGGTCCATTTTTATTATTATTTTCATTTGCCGTTCAGTTTTGGGTTTTTTTTTGTTACCATTACTGTTCCTGAGATTTTATTTTTTTTACTTTTACTGCGCCAGACTATTTTTATGATCAAGTTTAACCTATGCATGGTGGGCATGGGTGTTCTCAGGAGGCCTTGCAGAAAACAACCTGGAGTGTTTTCTTCCAATAACCAACAACAGGCTCCCCTAAATCACACACAAATGTATATGTAAAAATCCAAATTGAAGAATTACCACCACACACTTTCTCCAATTTTTGGGGCTAAAACAGTTGCATCAAAGGCATCAAAACACTCCATATATAATACCTTTGGGTGTCAACATTTCAAATATATGCACGTTCATGGCAAGAAAATAAATTGGGATATGTAAAAAGGCCCCCAAAAAAGAACATAGGCAAAGAAGATATGTCAAATTTGAAAAACACATGTCAGAAGTTTGGCATTGCACCCCCCAAACAACCCAACAAACCTATGCATAGGTGGTATCACTTTACTCATGAGATATTGCTGAACACATACTGGGGTGTTTTTTGGCAGTGAAACATACCAGGAGCTGAGAATCTATGCCTAACATACAATGTGAGAGAACACTAACACAAAAAAATGACTACCCAAAAGGTTGACAATGACGTGTGGGTGAATTAGTGCATGGAAAGTGTTAAAATACCTCCATTAAAAATAGCCTAGTGTGTCTGTTTTTCAAAAATTATGGTTTGATGGGGGTAAATTACACTGGCCAGCTTCAAACATGTCCCAAATAGGACATGGGTGCATGATGACCAGCTGTGAAAATTCCAGGTTGGAAAACTGGAATGCGCACCCTCCAAATAAGGTCTTTTAGCCCCCAAAGAACCCGACACACCTATACATGGGTGGTATCACTGTACTCAGGAGATGTTGCTGAACACATATTGGGGTGTTCTTTGGCAGTGACCCTTAAAGTTCTCAGTAAATGTATTATTAAATTGCTATGTGATTGGTGGTAAAATGGTTGCATGAAAAGAGTCAAAATATGCAAAGTTTAATACCTTAGGTTGTCTTCTTTTAAAAAAATATATACATGTGAAGGGTTATTCAGGGATTCCTGACAGAGATCAGTGTTACAATGTAACTTTCGTTAATTTTAAAAAAATAATGGTTTGGAAATAGCAAAGTGCTACTTGTACTTGTTGCCCTATAACTTGCAAAAAAAAAACTACGAACATGTTAACATTGGGTATTTCTAAACTCAGGTAACAGATTTTTGGGGTAAAAGTTTTAAAACGTGTTTTTTTAAAACATTTTTCATGATATTTTATAATTTGTTTTATAGTAAATTATATGATATGATGAAAATAATGTTATCTCTAGAAAGACCATTTAAAGACGAGTGTGGGTACAGTAAATAAGTAAGAGGAAAATTACAGCTAAACAAAAACACCGCAGAAATGTAAAAACGGCTCTGGTCCCAAATGGTAAGAAAATTGAAAAGCGGTCTGGGGTTAAATTACAAGGTTAAGCTTTGAGGACCACTGACCCCAGATGATATCTTCATTGAGATGAAGGGGTCTGGGTGCCTTTAGTGGTCCTTTAATGGTGTTCTAATAGTTCTAAATAAAACTGGGTTATGGGATGTTTCTCGTTTGTTAAATTTCTTTTGGCAAAGAACTGCAATCTCAACAAAAACTATGGATCCTGAATTTAGTGTATAATAATTTGGCAACGGAGTCTATATTGTGCTATACTGTTCTATATTGTTATATTAGTGGGTCCTGGCTACGTCTAAATAGTGCAGACAAAAAATATTTGACCCAAGGTTAGTGGGGAAGGGCAAGGAAGTTGTAGTTCATAATTGTACTTGTTTTTGCTTGGAAACAATGTTTGTTTGTTTTAATAAATATTCATTTAGTCTATGGAAACTACACAATTGAATGCAATATTGAAAATCACTTTCTACTTGTGTTAATAACCTTTTTTTCATGTGATTCTCCATCTTTTTCTAAATGTATAGTAAAGACTTTTCATGATAACCCACGGAGTCTCGTCCAGTACAAGCACAGCCACATTGCTAATGAGGAATAAAACAGAATCATTTATTCTCTTTATCTTCTTCCACTAACTGTGGCCGTCATAGCATTCCAGCCAATCACAAATAGGTGAAAACAGACAATATTTATCAACTGTGTTAAGTGGCAAGAATTAAATCGAGGCCTATGTTCATTGGCAGAAATAGGCAACATTTATAAAGATGACTGACAGAGAGCCAACATGGAGCTGCCATGATAAATGTTTAATGTTAGAAACGTGCAATTTGTTTTGTTCTGAATCAAATTCCATCCAAATTTGTCAATTTAAAAACGTCAAAATTTCCACATTTTTTTACAAACTCAAATGAATCGAAAATGAATGAATTTGAAACTAATTCCAATTATTTCGTATCCATTCATTTCCATAAGGAGGGCAAATCAGGGACTTGTTTATTAAGCAGCTGAATCATCAAAATTACAAAAAGGGCTTTTTTTTTTCTTAATTTTCATCTTTCAGCTTCCATTTCATGAACAGTTGATGCAACTTTGTGCACATTTGTGTAAAATCTGTAGCACCTATAAAAATGAATATATCAACTTATTAATTATATTATAATAATATTAATAATAACTTTTAATATACGCAGGAGTGGGCAGCTTTGGCACCTACAGATGTTGAAGACATCTCCCATAATGCTCTCACAGTCATAATGCTGGCAAAGCATCGGGGATGATGTAGTCCACGACATCGGGAGTGCTGAAAGTTGCCACCTCTGATATAAGGCATTTTCACAATTCTCCAGTTGAGGGAAAGACCAAATGTGCCTTTAGATACTGATTATGAGAGCAGTGGATGTAATCAGTCGAGACTTTGTAGATAGTGGTCTTTAGCATACCTGTCACCAGGGTTCAATCACTCCACTCTTCAGTAACCATTGAAGAGTGAAAATTTAGCCCTGGCAAGTACAAATTCACAAAGACCCTCTAGGCTTGCAATGGAGAGTAACTTTAAAAGCCTGCAAAAACCTTGGATTTTAAATTGCACGCTGCCCTTGCAGAACTTAAACTTTCCATGGATACAAATAATGTCATGCAGGTCGAGTCATACTGATGGTAGTTGCAGGGATGTATGATGTCACACATCAAAACATCCTTCATCTATTGATCCATATATCTATCAATCCATACATATAGCATAAATAGAGCCATCCACCGATCTGTGCAAAACGAGGCTATGATTTCCCCAGGCAAACAGCTGCTAGCCCTCCCCTGAACTGTATCAGATGGCCATATTTGCCCTGATGTGTTTAAACGTCTGCTCTTAACTTGGGCAACTCAGAATTGCAATCCTTTAAATAATTGTATCTCCGCTTGTTTTACTCTACGTCTGGCACCATTAAAGCCACCTCCTTGAGCTTTGCCTATCACCTTTTTGATAGCTCTCCTATGAATTAATTTTCGGTTCAGTGAATTAAAAATAAAAATAAAATATTAGGCTCTGCTGGCATGAGAAGCCTCTCTGGGAATTATCATTTCTATCCAAGCTTACAAATAATTAAATAAGCTTAATTATACAATACTTTCCCTAGCAGTCTAGCAGTGAAGTGATTAGCAGCGAGTGCAATAATTAACTACTTTTCACTAATAGCACAGAAAAGGATTATTGAAATATTAATGCCAACAGGATTAGTTAATCTTTTACCTCTCTTGCAAAATAAAGGACAGTTTAAATTAATCCCATAAGCAGCAACGGAAAGAGTTCAAAAGGGGATAAACATCAGGAAATCATTATATTCTCCGTACTGCAAAATGTGGGGAACAGTAGTACAGAGAATTAACATTACCATACGTATTCACTGAAATTATATATATATACTGATCAGCCACAACATTATAACCACTGACAGGTGAATTGAATAACATTGATTATATCGTTACAATGGCACTTGTCAGGGGGTGGGATATATCAGGCAGTAAGTAAACAGTCAGTTCTTGAATTTCAGTGCAACAAATGCAAATTGGCGTTAAACAGTGTGTCCAAACCCTACAGTGAAATCAATCACCTAATTTCACCAGGAAAACAATAGACAAACAGTACTTATAGTGGGTGAGGTGCAAGGAGGGACAACCAGCGAACCAGCGTCAGAGTCATGGGTGCCAAAGGCTCACTGACGTACATGTGGGGATGTGAGCATCAGAAATCGTCCATGGGGCAATGGAAAAGGGTTAAACCCCATTTTCTTTTAGAATAGATTGATAGCCGGATGCATGTACATTTTTTATCTGGGAAAGAGATGGCTAGGATGCACTATGGGAAGCAGGCGGGCCGGCGGAGGCAGTGTTATATTCTGGGTAATGTTCTGCTGGGAATCTTTGGGTCCTACCATTCATGTGGATGTTACTTTGACACGTACCACCTACCTAGAGACTGTTGCAGACCATGCATATGCCATCATGGCAATATTGTTCTCCAATGGCAGTGGCCTCTTTCAGCAGGATAATGCCACACTGCAAAAAATCTTCAGGAATGGGTTGAGGAACATGACAAAAAGTTCTATGTTTTGCCTTGACTACAAATTCCCCAGGTCTCAGATTGAGCATCTGTGGGATGTATTAGGACAACAAACCCATCCATGGAAGTCCCACCATACAACTTGCAGGACCTAAAGTTTGAAATTGAGTTGAAACTTCAGGATCTGTCTGACTCTCTGGAGGTACTTGGATCCTCCTTTCCTCTTCCTCATGGTTGCCATGTGTTTGTGGTACCCCAGGTAGCTGTTCTCTACATCTCCTAGTTGACCTTCTGGTACTTGAACTCTTTCTGTCCTGATCATCTTCCCTGTTTTTGCCATCATTCGCCCACACTTATCTAGTACGAATGTCACTCCAATGTCCTTGCTACATATCCTAGTTAGGTGGATCAGTGAGTCAACGTCCTGCTCATGCTTGACATCCAGCAGTGTGTATATGTGTGCTTGTATAAGTGTGTGTATATCTGGCAATGCAAAGTTAAAGTGGCAACATATGTTAAATATGCAATATGCATACATATACAATACATGTGGAAACATGTACAAAGAATATATAGGTTTATATATGTAAAAGGATTATAGAATATGTGGTAAAAATATCTGATACTGTTTTCTGATCTGTAACATTATTATTTGGTAAATTAGTTTTTTTGCTTAACCAAAATGTTAATTTTTGTTTCCAATGACCTCTTCACACCGTCACTTATGTATACATGACCGTCAGGCTATGTAACCCACGATGGTGTATAAACAATTAGTATAATTGCAAATGAAATTTGTTTATTGCAAATTAATTTAGGTTTTACATTATGCCATAACTACCATCAGAGAGCTCACAACGCAGTGGCACAGGGAGCCGCAACACTTAGTAAGATGTGGATATAGATGGCAGCTCCCGCAAGTGACAGGTTAAGGTAAGTAAACTCACCTTTACCTGCCCCGCACGGCCACTGGACCACCAGAGGCGATGTCACCATCGGGGACTATTCGAATTTGGCAAATTCCCCAAATGATGACAGTGCCTCTCTGAAACAGGATGTGACAAAATATATTACATGAGAAAAGGACAGTTTTAGTGAAGTTCACTAGGAAGACGGCAGAAAACAAAGAACAGAAATATGTTTTGAAGGTGAAATTGGGTAAATTGAGTCAAATTACTTGGGTAGTCTGGTAAATAGAATTGATGGTAGCTTGTTTATTGTTAAAGGACACTAACATGCGATGGTTTGTGTTTGAGCTAGGGAAGAAAATGTTCTGTTATGGAGGGACTCGGAAACAGTAGTATTTCAGTATGAAGTACTGGAGTGACTGTTAGCAGCACAAGGCCAAGAGAGAGATCAAAATGTATCAGGCTATCGGCATACTTGTAGTACAGGAGTCCAAATTAGGTTATTGGATTGCCAGAAGACACCAACATATTCATGTCTAACCCAAAGTGTAAATAATGTAAATAATCACGTGGCTATAATCACTGCTGGTTGGCCACTCTGTTTTATTACGTGGCTATAATCACTGCTGGCTGGTCATTCTGTTTTATTACGTGGCTATAATCACTGCCGGTTGGCCGCTCTGTTTTATTACGTGGCTATAATCACTGCTGGCTGGTCACTCTGTTTTATTACGTGGCTATAATCACTGCTGGTTGGCCACTCTGTTTTATTACGTGGCTATAATCACTGCCGGTTGGCCACTCTGTTTTATTACGTGGCTATAATCACTGCCGGTTGGCCACTCTGTTTTATTACGTGGCTATAATCACTGCTGGCTGGTCACTCTGTTTTATTACGTGGCTATAATCACTGCCGGTTGGCCGCTCTGTTTTATTACGTGGCTATAATCACTGCCGGTTAGCCACTCTGTTTTATTACGTGGCTATAATCACTGCTGGTTATCCACTCTGTTTTATTACGTGGCTATAATCACTGCTGGTTGGCCGCTCTGTTTTATTACGTGGCTATAATCACTGCTGGTTGGCCATTCTGTTTTATTACGTGGCTATAATCACTGCTGGTTGGCCACTCAGTTTTATTACGTGGCTATAATCACTGCTGGTTGGCCACTCAGTTTTATTACGTGGCTATAATCACTGCTGGTTGGCCATTCTGTTTTATTACGTGGCTATAATCACTGCTGGTTAGCCACTCTGTTTTATTACGTGGCTATAATCACTGCTGGTTAGCCACTCTGTTTTATTACATGGCTATAATCACTGCTGGTTAGCCATTCTGTTTTATTACGTGGCTATAATCACTGCCGGTTGGCCACTCTGTTTTATTACGTGGCTATAATCACTGCCGGTTGGCTGCTCTGTTTTATTACGTGGCTATAATCACTGCCGGTTGGCCGCTCTGTTTTATTACGTGGCTATAATCACTGCTGGTTGACCGCTCTGTTTTATTACGTGGCTATATTCCCTGCCGGTTGACTCTGTTTTATTACGTGGCTATAATCACTGCTGGTTGGCCGCTCTGTTTTATTACGTGGCTATAATCACTGCCGGTTAGCCATTCTGTTTTATTACGTGGCTATAATCACTGCCGGTTGGCCACTCTGTTTTATTACGTGGCTATAATCACTGCCGGTTGGCCACTCTGTTTTATTACGTGGCTATAATCACTGCCGGTTGGCCGCTCTGTTTTATTACGTGGCTATAATCACTGCTGGTTGGCCATTCTGTTTTATTACGTGGCTATAATCACTGCTATAATCACTGCTTGACCGCTCTGTTTTATTACGTGGCTATAATCACTGCCGGTTGACCATTCTGTTTTATTAAGTGGCTATAATCACTGCCGGTTGGCCACTCTGTTTTATTACGTGGCTATAATCACTGCCGGTTGGCCACTCTGTTTTATTATGTGGCTATAATCACTGCCGGTTGACCATTCTGTTTTATTACGTGGCTATAATCACTGCTGGTTGGCCATTCTGTTTTATTACGTGGCTATAATCACTGCCGGTTGACCATTCTGTTTTATTACGTGGCTATAATCACTGCTGGTTGGCCACTCTGTTTTGTTACGTGGCTATAATCACTGCCGGTTGGCCTCTCTGTTTTATTACGTGGCTATAATCACTGCTGGTTGACCACTGTTTAATTACGTGGCTATAAATCACTGCTGGTTGGCCACTCTGTTTTATTACGTGTTTATAATCACTGCTGGTTGGCCACTCTGTTTTATTACGTGGCTATAATCACTGCCGGTTGGCCACTCTGTTTTATTACGTGGCTATAATCACTGCTGGTTGGCCACTCTGTTTTATTACGTGGCTATAATCACTCTGTTCTCTCGATGGATACGTTTCTTCATATTAATAATGAGATTTGTTTACCCACGACTAAATAAAAAGTTGTTTGAATTTTTTTTTTGTTCAAAATGATCAGCTCAGGAAAATGACTCTACATGGAAACGTCTTTTTATGAGGCTAAAGAAAGGAATTTGATAAGTAATTCTGACTTGGACATAGCGTTGTTGATTATGAAATTCCTCTGTGTTTTTTCATTGTTTGGCAGTAAAACAGAGAGCTGTTACAGTTACCTTGACAACGGCATTCAACATTCCGTGCCATTTAATGGGCTTTCTTCATATACTTCAGCAATGCTGCTTCTCATTCTAACTGTACATCCAATATACCCAGAAAGTATTATCTTCTATAACAGGCCAGGATTAGTGAGCTTAACATTTCACATGACTTCCAAGGCCGTCTAAAACAGCATTAGGACCACAAAGAGACTGGAGGTTTCCCATGAGGTTTGCCGAGTCTCATTAGTGAAACCATGAGCATCCCAAATTGATTTTAAACTGATCCTCTGTAGCACTGAGCAGATTAACACAATGCCTCTATTGAAGGTATCGACCCACAATGTAAGTTTGGCAAACAATTAGAAGACTGCTGTATGTGACACCAATTCTGTATTAAAGGGACATGCCTCGTTTGACAATTACTTTTGTAAACCAGCAAGTAAACACGTTTAAACAAATATACAAACCACAATAAAGCAAGACAGACTCTAAAAAGTATGTAATGAACATTTATAAACTTACTATAAACAGATTGCATTATTCAGCACGCCTCTCAGCGAAGGGAGTTTCTTAAATCCATCCCCACCCCGCCACTTACCAACCCATCTCAGTTTCAGACCAGTCCACTAGTGGCAGAAACAGGGCATCATTGTGCAGCAGCAGGAGAGAGAAACCCAACGCTTGAATCCCACTGCCCACATGTGTAAATCTGTCAGGCACGCCTAATGCATTTTCCCAGCTTTCCTAGGGATAGGACAATGATTGGTTAGACCAGTATCCCACCTCAAGAGGGTGAAGAAAGCATAGGAAAGAAGAAGCAGGAAAATACGAAAAATTAGGTGATGAGGGTACCTGGATTCCTCCAGACATAACACTTTAAATTGAGGCCAACCAGTTCAATCTTCAATCAGACCAGAAAATTTTATTTTTCAGTCTCAGAGTCCCTTAGGAGCTGCACTCAGAGGAGATGTTATTGCAAATGAAACTTAAATTCACCGAGTAACTGTTTGAGGGCAGGTTAACAAGAGCTTTCAGGAACGTTAGCGGAGTAAGATGTGATCATAAAGGGTCTCACAGAGAATCAGAAAGAAATAAATCTCCCAAAGATTGGATGTGCCTGGAGGCAGGACCAGGGGGTAGAGCTATACTGGGACATTTTAGGTGACTTGATGACATGCTGCAATGATAACCATTTTGGAGGTGAAATATAATTTAGAAAACAGGTGTCTTTATTGTACAGACTAATTTCTAAACCTTTTTGGATAAGTATCTAAACTCATCTATTATTATTTAATGTTGCATTATTGTATTATTGCTATAATGCTCTGTTTTACAACTCACCATAATGCACAACATTATATGATAGGAGAGAAAAGAGGTAAAAATGGAGTTTCAAAATAGAGACTTTTCTTCTGAACGAGGAACAGATGGGAGAAATGCTCAACCCTAGATAATAGTTTCTGAAGATACTGTGCATTCAGAGAGCATTGCAGTCTTACTCTACAAATGCGGTCTTACTCTACAAATAGTGAACAGAAAAAAAAAGGGTGAAAGCGCACAAACAGTGGAATATTTTACCTTTAAAATCTTGTATAGGTCCTATTTTCAGAAACAGACAGTAACTGTGGACCCTATATATAATATATACGAGAAAACAACATACTGTATACTGTTGAAACCTATTTACAATATGTGGAGAATAAAAAAGGTTCACTCACGTTTTCCAGAGCCACATAAGTTAGGCTCTGGACTATAAAGGTATTTCATCCATCAAGGGATACACTGGATCTGATCCTCCTCTTAGATGTTTGTAATACGTTTTTCTTAGCAGGAACTCAGGAACCAGGTAAGATGAACTGTTAAAATAAACATTTGGTATAAAATAATAAAAGCAAAAATTGCTGACACAGCAGCTAGCACAGCGCGTTTCGACCCTCCAGGGTCTTTTTCAAGTGCAGTATTACCTCCCATTTGCTGACCCACCTATATATGCCTCCAATTTACAATATTGGAGACAGGTGTAGCAGCAGGAAATGGTAATTGAATGTCCATATTTGGTCATTGCAGGAAGCATCTCACCACCACTAAGATGGTGGTGCTTCCTGTTTTGACATACATAAATAAAGAGGGGGAAAACAAAATGCTAGTGACTAGTGACAGTTGCAGAAGAGGAATCAGTCAGGAGCTATTAACAGTTTAATTGATACGCTTTTATGAAGAAGTGGGTTTTTAACAATTTTTTAAAGGAGTGGAGACTGGGTGAGCATCTAACGGAGAAGGGAAGCGAGTTCCACAGGAACAGTGCAGCCCTCGAGAAATCTTGAAGGCGAGCATCAGAGGTGGGAGTACGGACAGAAGATAGACGTAAGTCTTCAGCAGATCGCAAGGGCCTAGACGGGACATACTTGTGTATAAGGGAGGATAGATACGTGGGAGCAGCATTATGTAGCGATTCTCTGGATCATCTTTGAGATGTTTATACACTTGGATTTGAGTCCACATTTGGCAAATTCAATTGACTGCCATGACTTGAAAAGGCACACCTATCTATATAAAGTCAATCAAAGGAACTTCCTGCAGAGCTCAGGAACAATATTGTGTTGAGACACAGATCAGGGGAAGGCCTTAAAAACCATTGCATTGAAGGGTTCCAAGAGTCCCATAATTCTCAAATTAAAAAAAGTTTGGAACAACTAAGACTCTTCCTAGAGCTTGCTACCCAGCCAAATTGAGCAATTAAGGAAGGAGTACCGTGGCAACAGAAGTGACCAAGAACTCGATGGTCACTCTGTGTGAGTACCAGAAATCATGTGTGAAGATGAGAGAAACTTGCAGAAGCATAACCATCACTACAACACTTCACAGATCTGGCCTTTATGGCTGACTGACAGGAATTTGCAAAGAAACAAATAGATGACTCTGAGACTGAAAATAAGATTCTCTGGTCTGATGAACTGAATATTGAACTATTTGGCATCAATTTAAATAGTTATGTCTAGAGGAAACCAGGCACCGCTCATCACCTACACAATACCATCCCGACAGCGATGCATGGTGGTGGCATCATGCTTTAGCTGTGTTTTTGTACTGCCATTGACTGGAAGACTGGTCAGGGTTGTCAGGACAGGGTGACACACAACGCATAGAATTAAATCAAATAAATATAAAAGGTAGAAGGAAGAATGGATAGATACGTATTACTGATCTTTAGAGATGGCAGGGCTTAGTGTAAAATAGCAAGGAGAAATAGCGAAGTCAAAATACAAAATACAAATCATTACAGAGCTAGACATTACCAAAAGTCAAAGCCAGAGTCGGGGATTACAGAATGAAGTATAGTCAAGACAAGACAAAAATTGGCAAACCAGGAATCAGTAATAGCAATATGTAGCACACTCTCAGATCACCACAAAGGAAACCACAACAAAGCAAAGGCAGCATGCAAGGAGGGGTTTAAATAGTCCTAAAACTCTACTGATTGTCCTGCTTCATTCCTTCTACACCTAATCAGGAATATCTGCTTTGGAAATGACACAGGATATCTCAGAGTCAAGAATGTCAAGAATCAAGAGAGCCAGCATGTGCCAGCAACGGCATTAGAATGGCATGAGTTTGGACCCTCTGCATCAATATGACACAATAAGGCTGTGTTAATCTGACAGGTTCCATGACAACGGTTGAGGGAAAGCAGAATTCAGAAAATTTTAGAGAGAAATTATTTGTGGAAACCTGGTCCAGAGTCCTCACACTGGGTTGACAGTTTACTGTACAACAGGACATAGATCCAAACACACAACCAAGTCAATACAAGAGTCACTTAGGGACAA
>OW240923.1:118521872-118544372 GCA_933207985.1 Pelobates cultripes | reverse complement strand
TGGGGGATGTTCTAAGGAGGGATGGACTGGAGAGCTTTTATATGAAAAAGAAGTCATCTCAGGGCTGTCTGTGCAAATACGGCTGATTCACAAGAGCCATTTATCGTTTCATTTCTTTTAACCACTGATTATCATGATGAAAAGGAAACGAAATAATAAAAAGATGGGAAAATGTTACAATGTACTCAAGATCAGATTATTTTCCTGGTAGGTTTAACAATCTAGATAAAAACATCATAGACTGGGTTACTGGCTAAATTTCAATGTTTAGAAGATTAAATAGGAATTACAATACTGGCGTTATATTAGCCTCAGTTTTGCAGCTTCCATTTAGGTTTCTAAAATTCTAAGTTTAGTGAACACCTCAGTGGCTCCTGTGAGCTTACACTCTTTAGAAGAAATTTGCACAAAGTCTCACAGGATCTAAAAATGGCCCTGACGAATATATGCAATATCCTGCTCACCTTACGTTTAGCTTACGTAGAATTGAATTGGCAATGTGTATCTGGCTGAATGAAAAACTTCCCGAAGTATGGGCGTATTCACTAAACATCGTACTGACAACCAACTTGCAAAATGTAAAATGCAAAAATATTGGAAATATTCTCTCATTAGGAGGCAGTGGATGCTATTCCGAAATAGTCTATTTTGACCAACATTTGCAAGCTGGTTCTCAATTCACCTAACACCACTGAATAGGCTTTAAAGTGCATCTCACTCATTTTAATCATTAAATGGAAAGAATCATGTGTCTAGTCACTATATAGTGACCGGATCCAGCATGTTTTCTTGGACACAGATCACTAATACACATTGACATTAGCAGTGCATAGCATGTAAAATTCAATGCTGTAAGTAGGATATCCGATTATTAATCAGTTATAAATCCTGTAGCATATGAGTTCTACATACAGCAAGGAATTACAATTTTTAAATAAGCAATATCTGTCCAGGAAAACAATCATGGTGGATCTGGCAACCCTAATCGTGCACAATAACAAGCTGGCAAAAATTACGCTGGAACACACCTTCGTGAAATATTTTTCTATTTTGCAAGCTCAGCACAACTCAGTTACTGTTTAGTTGACAGACCCTTCCAATTACTATGTGATCATGAACCTACCTTTAGTTTCACGTCACAGTGTATCGGCGTCCATGTTATACTGTAGCACTCAGTACTAGCTGAGAAACTGTGGTCTAGCGAAATTTTAAGCTCTGTTACAGAATCCCACGTGTAGCAAAATTCAGTCTTATTGAGCCAGCACAAATTCTTAACAAAAGGCTGTTCCATAACGGGAAAATTTCCTACATCGATCTCAACAAACGTTTTGTTTTCACTTAACGTCTGCAGGATCAGTGTTTGCGTAGTCCTTTCCCATATCAGCCCACTAAACCTTCCTTTCAGGATCCAGTTTTTGTTGGGTTGGTCCACCACCTGCCAATATATGATCCCGATAGTCATAATAAAAAAAATGGCCACTCCAAGGCAACCGATCGCTCCTTTCCACGTCTCATTCATCTCTTTAAGTCCAGAATCCCAGTTTACATCGGGAACTGGGCTGGGGTTCCGTGTACGGTTATGAGGCATTTCAAATTATTGGTAGTATTATTACGCTTTCAATAAGTAAATTAAAAAAATTAAATATCACAACAACAAAAAATCCTTTGTACTTCACAGAAAAAAAAACAACATACGCTAGGTTTGGAAAAGCATTTTCATATGTGATCTTGGAAAAGGCATCTTCAGCCTAGCACATGTTGCTCTAAGTAACAGAGAGTTATTCTATCTAACAGTGTTCTCTCGGAACACTGGAAGGAGAGAGTCTTGAAATAGCTACAACTGCGCTGATTCCTTTTAGTGCCAGAGACATCCCACATCCAGATTTGACTCAGGTGCTTGAGGAGTGACGTCTCCAGCATGTGGACTTTGACTAAGCCGTTACACTTCTAGTGACCCCAAGAATTAAAACCTCAACCAATCAGGACAAAAGCTTAACTTCTCCTTTTACCAAGTAACTATGAGTTAGAAATCAACTGAATGTAGTTTAATAATTGGCTTTATTATAAACTAGTATCGGGGCTTTTTGAATTATTGTATTTAAGCTGTTTTGGATTTTGCACATTCAGATTTGCACTGATTTATTTCTTTATAGATTATCGTCAAAATATTTTACATCACAAATAGGTTGTGTAGCATTGTTTTTATGTTACTATACAATCATCTGACATATTCAAAAGAAATAGATACAAGGTTTGAGAACACCCACTATTATTTTATATTTTTGTAAATATAAAGAAAGATGTATATTTAGACTGGGCAATCAACAGAACAAAATTGCTAAGTTGTGTAATGCCAATTTGTTTCTACTCAGTTAATGCTTGTCTAAGTCCAATTATCCTTCTAGCAATACTTGTCCTATTATGCGTGGAAATGAGCACAATACGCTGGCCAATGAAGAGACTAAGAACTTTGTCACACACTCTAGGTAAAGCCACATGTAGAGCTGCTGCTTTCATAAATTATAGAATTAAAGTGATTTTGTTACCTCAAACTTACCTTTCTCATATTGTTTTCTCTTCTCTTGCTCTTTCAGAATCTTTTCTTCATTTCTGATCTAGTTCCCTTTAAAACAGAAGACAAAAACGAAGTGAGAATGGCCACCACTTGCAGGATACGTGTCTCTGAGGGGTTGAGCTCCTACATTGCCAGTCTTTGCTGAATCCCCTGCTAGAACTCACTCTCCTCCAGAGGGGTCCCAATGGTGGCTTGTAGTTCAGATAAGAGAAGCCCCCCTCACCACTGCGTTTGTCTGGCGACACTGGCCACTGACGTTCAGATCACCCTCTCTGACTGGTTGGGACCATACAGGGTCAGTTTCTCCCAAACTCTCTGCCAGAACTCCTGGTGATGGCACGTAGCTCGGCTAAGCAAAGCTACTGTTGCTACTCTTTTTGTTTGGTAATGCCAGCCACCCCTTGTCAGATCACTGCCCTGGTAAGTTGGGAACATACACTTTTGGTCTCTCTCAAACTCTCTTTTGAAATGCCTGCTCCTTGATTTCAGCTACACTGACATCGGGGCTCTGGGCCTCCTTCATCAGTTCCACTATGAGGACCACTTTCAATATGCTGTTGGCCAGCTGGTCCCGTACTTCCAGCAGATCTTTTAGGGTGCTCTGATTTAGGCTGTTGTAGTAACATTCCATCCACCAGAGAGATGCAGCCTAGGATTGGTTATTTTGGTCGTGGAAGCAGAAATAAGGTAGCATACTGCCACTTTCCACCAGTTGTAATTGAAATCCTGTACACCACCACCAGCTTCCTCCACCAGAGGACCATACAGTGCTTCCAATCTTGTAGCCGAAGATAAACTGTGATCTCTGGGGACCTATTCCATTGGAAGGACTACTGTGGCTAATATCCCTTTCCCCCACACATTAGCCAAGACTATATGTAGGTGGGGAAATGAACACGCTTTACTGAAGACACAACACTCTATATATACAGCTCCTATGTAGACCTGAACTCCAGGTAGTGTTTCAAACAATAGAATATAGCACAACCCAATCCCCTCCCCAGCAACACTTGGTCTGGACTGATGAGAGTTAATTAGAACATAATATTGGGATACCAATAAAGAATGGGGTTAGACAAGGCTGTCCATTATCGCCATTGCTTTACATATTGTCTATTGAACCTCTAGCAGAAAGTATTAGGAAAAATTCAGAGATTAAGGGATATAAAATAAAAGAGGATGAATTTAAGATCAGCCTTTATGCTGACGATATTCTCCTCACATTAGTGGACCCTATTAAGTCGTTAGACCCTTTGATAATAGAAGTGAGGCAATATAGCCAATTAGCAAACTACAAATTAAACAACGATAAGACTATAGTAATGAGTATTGGTTTAAAAAAAAAAAATAGAGATATGAGATTAAAAGTAAATATGAATTTTCCTGGACCATATAGAAATCTGCATATTTGGGAGTAACAATACCCAAAGATATCGATAGAATGATGGAAGTGAATTTCCTACAGCTTTTGAAAAATACTAATTTATTACTTAAATCTTGGAGACATATACAGATTACATGGTGGGGACGCGGTAACATTACTAATTCTTATATTATTCCTAAATGGAATTATCTAAAGCAAATGGTACCTCTTGGAATTTCACCTATCTGGTTAATGTTACTGCAGAAGAGTATGGAAAACTTTATTAATTAAGGCAAAAAATAATAGAATTAATAGATCAATTATGTCTTTAAAACCCTCAGATGGAGGTTTAAATTTCCCTAATATACATTTTATGTATTAGGTGAACCAATTAACTCATGTATATAGAACCCAGGTAGAAACTGCTATGAATGAACCCTGGTTTAAAATGGAAATGGAAGACTTAGGGCTGAAAAACGCACAAGGTCTAATTTGGAACATAAACCATATCGTAAAAATGGGTATAGATATTAAGAATAATAAAATATGGTCACAACTTCAGCCAATGTGGGAAGAGATTAAAAGGATATTGGGCCTGTGATATGCAATATTTGATTCCTCTACACTGGGTGTAATCGATCGAAGCTAATATTAAGGATATGTCATTGCAATCTTGGAGAAATTGCAGGATAAAAAAAATATCACAGGTTTTGGTTAATGATAAGTTAATGTGGTTTGAGTCCCTAAAAGAAAGATTCCAGATATCAAGTACTGGGATTTTTTCTTATTTAAGGGTCAAATACTTTTTACAGAAATTTTTAGTTATACCATTAGAGAAATCCCCAAGGCAATTGAGATCTCTCTTTTCAAATGATGCTTCACTTAAAATTTTAGCTAAGGCAATAGAAATTATGAGAAATATTAAATATGTGGTAGCTGCCCCTCAAATAATTAAGTGGGAAAGAGACTTAAATTGTCAAATAGATAAGCATGAATGGCATAAATCTTTTAATAAGATACGTAAGCAAGTACAATACCTGAATCTTGTAGAAACTCATTATAAAGTCATGGACAGATGGCATCTGGTTCCCAAAAGGCTAGCGCAGATGTACCCTAATACATATTTGGTGTGTTGGAGATGTGGTAGAGAGGAAGGGACTTATCTCCACATATGGTGGAGTTGTTTAGAGATCCAGCAGTTGATAGATTGGCTCTATAAATTCATTGTAGATACGACGAAGATTGTGATGGATAGAAAACCTGTTGTGCTATTACATATGCACTGGCCAATATTATCTTATAAGATAGAATGTTTCTTGATTCACTGTTTTGTAGCTTTCAAAATAGTAATTGCTCGGAATTGCAGAAATAATCAAAGATTATCAGGAGAAATAGTTAAAGACCAAATTTTGACACAGATTAAGATGGAGAGGGACTTAAGTATCCCTTTTATGAATAATCCAAAAAGATATAGGTTTTGGCAAGACTGGGTAAATGAAATCCAGTAATGTATTTTGAGATATTAGACGCTGGGTTGCCGATGATGTGGGCATGAAGCCTTATATTTTGTTTAGATAAGATGTTTGTAACATACAGCTATATAGCATTGATGTCGGACATCTCATGTATGTCCCATTAACAATTTATAAGTATGTAAGGGCAGCATCCCTTTATGTCTTAATAGAGAAATATGCCTCTCAGCTGATAACGACAGGGGGATCTATGTGTGATAGCCATTTTACCGGGTTTGTAGGGAGTAAATAATACCCCTCCAAGTTTCATTAGAGATGCTTATAATGTATTGTGTTTTTACTATAATAACCCCTGGGCATTAACTTGGCCTTCTTCTACCTACTGACCACGCAGAGATAAATGTTTATTAATATATAGTCATGTAATGTATATTGGATATGATGTATTATATTGTTGTCCATGTATTACCTTTTATGTTTGTTTTATTTGTGATGTATGTCATAATGTGTTATGTATTTTCTTATTTGTGGAAAAAATGAATAAAAGACTATTTAAAAAAAAAAATACTAACAAAATATTTTCCTCTTCTGTGTCCCCTCCCAACAAGACACCAGGGAATCTGCCCCACCAAAACTTAATTTCCTGTAATGTCCTGGACAGGGCCCATAGTCTGTGGGGAGGTGGTTGATCTCTAAGCCCCTCCACAAGCCAGGAATCTGGGGGCATAGGGACTTTTATTATATCTCCACATAACCCAGTACAATGTTTAAATATGTCTCCTGGGCACTGGAGCAATTTAATTTCCCAAACTAAAGCTTTTTTTTTTTGTTTTGTTTTAATTCTTTATTTATGTTGACAGAGATTACATGTACATATCGAACATGATTTGTAACTCAAACAAAGAGTGACATACACACTGCATACAGATTATGGTAACCCACCCATCGCATACCCATGTGGCAGGTAGTGGTCTAACAGTCTCCACCATAGCCCCTTTAAAATGATGCGTTGGTTACCTTGGTGCTGTTTGATATTGCGAGTTACAATTTTTGAACTTTAGTTTTAGTGATTAGATAACAGGAGAAGGAGAGGAAGATAAAAAGAGACAGAGAACAATAATTATTTGGTAGCATATGACACTTGGCTGTTGGACATGTACATAGATAGTGTCGGTGTGTGTCCACCTACCGCAGGGAGCCCTCTGATCAGATATTATGGTGCGAAATGGGTTTTCCATGTCTCAGGAATAGGTCAATAGTCTGAAGCGTGTTTCCCTCCCACTGGTTTTTAAGGGGCTCAGCGAGTCGCCATCTCGGGAGTCGTTACGCTCTCTACCTGTTGCCGGCAGCTGGCAGGGACCTTCTGAAGGCTTTGTTTTGCATTCCTCTGTTTGCACCTGGTCTTTAAACAATTTGCCGGGTCTATCTCTCCCTACCTCCCCCGGGTGGTATATGCTACACATAAGAAGTGAAGGATAGAAGTAAGAGAAAGGTAAGTAGATGTCGAGAAAGGATACCGAGGTAGGGGTGAGGGGTGAGGGGGGGCAGGAGCCGATGCGCTTCTTCCCTTTGTTTTAGCTGTCCTATGGGTCTTGGGTCTACTGGGTGTCGCTAACTCAAGCGGCTATCTTCACATGGTGCCTATATTTTCTGAAATTGTTTTTGAGATCCCCTAACTCTTGCCGTCAGGTCATCCCAAACTAAAGCTTTGACTTCAAGCACATGTATATAAAAAATAACAATTTTATTTTTTTCTAATTTACATATACATATTGATGAATAGTTTCCTTCAATAGAGTCCTTCAGCCTTACCCTTAAAATAAGTGCTCCTCTTGGGCATTTTGAATGTCATGTGTGTGGGAATGTATCAGAAATATTAAAAGGACAGTTTAGTCACAAGAAGGCACCATAACAACTTTTTCTTATGACAGTTTTGTGAATGGTGAGTCACTGATTGGATCCCAGCCAATCAGCAGCGCCACTGCCTGGCAACACTCCACTCTTAATGTAAGTGAAATTAGAGAAGCCGGAAGCTGCCGGAGCAGCTGAGAACAGAGCTGGAGGCAACTGAAAGTATGAATGAGCCAGGGGCCTCAGGGCCCCATACCAACTTAATTTAGAAGAAGTTGTTTTTGTGCCTAGAGTGTTCCTTTAAGATCCAAATTATTTTTACAATATTTACAAGCTAAACATTGTCTGATGTTCTTCATCAATTACAACATGATTGACAAACATTCATGAAGAATTTGTGAATGTTTTTTTTTAATTCAGTACATATTTTTATTAAAACGGAGACTGCTCAACTGAGATTGCATTCTTTAATATAGTAAAGCAATAATTTGCACATGTCTGGGTTTTCCTAAGTGTAAAGGGCAATGGAGATGTTGACAGCCAATGTAAGCATGGATAATGGAAAGCATGTGAGTGGTGTCGGTGTGGTCCTCCCATCATTTCCAGCCTCCCTGCAGGATATTTTGTATAGGCCTGAATTCAGTAGTTCCGACACACTCAAAGCATTCTCAGTCCCACTAAGAAGCAATAAACTATATCTCCACATGCTTGAGTTGGCTGCTTCAATTAGTTTCTATGTGTATCCCTTGATGACATGGAGCAAAAACAAATCATTTCATCTCAGCAGACAGACTCCATCTATAGGTGTCCTCTCTATTGACACAAGGAGCTAAAATTAATTTGACGAAAAAAAATAAGCATAATAAAGGTTGCCCCTTCTCAGGCGAGTGTTCCCTACACCTTGTTTCTGGCTTATTTTCATTTTTGGAGATCACATTTAGGGTTGCTGTAACTCATCGCAGATTAATCTCGCCTGATATTTTTCTTCCGGAGAGACCATGTTGCCCGGCCTCATTTTGAAGTAATAAGCCAGTCTGATACACTAATGGTATAGTTCTAATATACAACAATTGGAAGAAACACTTGGCTGGTGGAATCATGACTTTAAGTAAGCAGGAATGACCCGGTAATCTAAAAATGTAAGGCTTGCCACTGCTGGTTGAGTCTCCTTGGCAGGCTGACTAACTAGGAGAATAGGGTATGCTGATAAACCATTTCATGAGAGGTCAATAAAATCAGGGGCTAAGAAGGAAGATGGAAGAAAGGATTCGTACCATTGAAGCTAAAGTTTTCCTTGTTTTCCCTCATGAGGAACCATTGGGAATCTACAAAACAGGTTCTTGTGGTCAGTGGTGTATTTTGGTTTTGTGCTGCCCTAGGCATGACAAAACTCGGGCACCCCCCCTCCAATCTAAATGTATCTTCCTTTTTAAAACCAACATGCTCTTTGCCTCACAGACACACGCCCAAACTGAGTCATTGGCACACACACTGTTTGACCAACACACACTTTTACTGAAACACACACACTCACTGACAGACATACACACTCACTCATTCACAGTTACACTCACTCAATGATACACACACACTCCCATTCACTGACAGACACACACTCATTAAAAGACGCACATACACTGACAGACATACACACTAACTAACAGACACACACAAAATGTATTATTATTTTTTTTAAATTTCACTCCACTCAGCCTCCCTACCTTTGGAAGTGCTGGCATGGAGTCTCTATTTCCCTGGGGCCCAGATGGGCTGCTGGGCTGGCTCCTGTTGTGCTGTGGTGCCAGGCAGCTGGTCAATGCAGGCTGCGAGGGAGCTCTGATTTTCCTGCTCAGCTCCCTCGCACGTCTTTTGATGCAGGGGCCAGTGTGACGTCATATCCCGGCTCCGCCATCACTGCGGGCGCGCAAAGAATCATCTAGTCATCCCTGATCAAACCTAAAATGTCATCATTGGGCCGGTGTCCTTTTTGTGGTTTTATAGCCAAAGTAAAAAACAACGTGAGAGTCACTTAAATAGTGATAGTTAAATACAATACAGTTTCAGCTGCTTACATTCCCCACACCGTGCAAAATGCAATCAATGTGTCGCACTAGAAACATCATAAAGTGCATGAAATTCCAAATATCCGAATGTGCCATTTCTAATGCATAATTTTTTTTCTTATACTTATATATAGTATTGCTGTCATATCTTATAAAATAAAAGATCCCTCTCTACATATCTCAAAACAGAATGCACGTGTCTTGGGTGATTATATATTTCCTACCTGTTCTATGTTATGTTTTATATATTGTGTATTAATATTGTTTTTGTATTTTATTGTACCATAATGGATCAATGCAATGTTTTGTGGGCCCAGGACTTGAAAACGAGATAAATCTCAATGTATCTTTACTGGTAAAATATTTTATAAATAAATAAATAATATAATATAATATATATCTCCATACAGCATACTGTTAATCATAGAAGACATTTAGTGTGTGTGTCCTGTATTTAGTGCACTCACATATACCAGAGCCTTTTCGCCTGGCTCTGGGTAAAACAGCTTCCATGAAGAGGGGTAAATACCCCACACGATTCCCAACTCTTTCCTTGCATAGGCAATACAGCATTAGAATAAAAGGAGAACCAACGGGGCCCAATAGTGTTACACCATATATTGCATATACAAAAAGCTAAAATCAAATGCAATACACGTAGCTATTGTAATCAGACCTCCGAGCTTGTAATTCCAGTCATGTGATTTAAACACGAACCCTACTCCAGCGTGACGCATTTCGCCTGATCATGTGGGCTTCATTTTGATGTTCCTGTTCATTTGTTCCTGACCTGGATGTCCCTGACCTGGAGCTTTGACCAGTCCTATATTCCTACGGTACCAAACACAGCTTGCTGTGACTTTGTATAGCTAACCCTGGCCTATATTGTTTCAGTATTTACCTCTGATACTTCTTATTCCTGCCTGAGCATTCAGACCGCCCACTCTACGGTCCAGTAACATGCCAGTGTGTCTTTTCGGCCTGCTTCTTTCGAAGGTTGCTGACTGATATCTGTCTGAGTATCCTCTTGTTTCTGGAGAGGTTTATTGGGCCGGCAGAGGAGCCATTAGGCAACAGCTTTAATCTCGGACTTCTCTTGTCTTCAAAAATGGTGATGTAAGCACAGCACACACCAGTGTGGGAGTGTTGTAGACGGTTTGTGTAAATTTGTGTCTGTTTTGGTAAAATGTATTAAATCGTGTTTTCAACCTAAGTTCGCATCTTTTGTGCCTTACCATTATTTTTTAATGCACGTCATTCTTTTTTTGGTGAGGCAACAGAAAATTCAGCCTCACTTCTCTTTTTTCTATCACTCTAAAATTGGCAGACTTTTCTCAAGTGGATATTTCTGGAAAAAATGAAGGAATTTAGGCAGAGAAAAGCCAACAGATTTAGACTAATTTTAGAATAATAAACGGCAACCGATTAGAGAAAAAGAAATTTTTGCCAGGCAATGAGATGTGGGGATAATAATAGATCGAGAAGCTGGTCATGGAGGTCAGGAACGCAAGAGGTACACAGTGATCGAATCAATTAAAGGGAGCGCCCCAACGACATAAGGTATAATAAATGAACAGCGCAATAAGTGAGTGACAGGGAAGTGACAGAGGGTATATATTATAGAAGGGGAATACCTGTTGGAGCAATTAATGAAGAATTAAATGAGCATTAAAGGAACGGCTGCATTAAGCAAATGGATAAGGGAGACAGGGAGTAACATACAGGATGTCACTTAAAAGGAGGATATAAGCACACACTTTACACTTTATTCAATAAACTCCGAGCGCAGTCAGGATTAAAAGGAATTGGTTACAATAGCCGAACTTTAATCAAAATCAACATTTTTTATCTATTAAAGACAAATGTTGACATTCGGTTATTACAAAGGAATGATCACATCTCGTCATGCTCCATCCAGTGATTGCTTTAAAATCCATCATTCAGATTTGGAAATTGTTTGAAAATACTAATTGGAATTTATGACTTTAACATTTATAATGCTGCATTTTTTTCATCTAAATAGTAGTTTAGTAGCACAATCCCAAAATACAATATTGGGTTCAAATCCCTCTGTCCCTCTTCTCTATGAGCTCCATATTGTTGGTGCTCCACAGCAATACTACTCCCAGTAATGTGTCTGAGTGTATAACAGAGCTCCACAGCAATAATACTCCCAGTAATGTGTCTGAGTGTATAACAGAGCTCCACAGCAATAATACTCCCAGTAATGTGTCTGAGTGTATAACAGAGCTCCACAGCAATAATACTCCCAGTAATGTGTCTGAGTGTATAACAGAGCTCCACAGCAATAATACTCCCAGTAATGTGTCTGAGTGTATAACAGAGCTCCACAGCAATAATACTCCCAGTAATGTGTCTGAGTGTATAACAGAGCTCCACAGCAATAATACTCCCAGTAATGTGTCTGAGTGTATAACAGAGCTCCACAGCAATAATACTCCCAGTAATGTGCCTGAGTGTATAACAGAGCTCCACAGCAATAATACTCCCAGTAATGTGTCTGAGTGTATAACAGAGCTCCACAGCAATAATACTCCCAGTAATGTGTCTGAGTGTATAACAGAGCTCCACAGCAATAATACTCCCAGTAATGTGTCTGAGTGTATAACAGAGCCCCACAGCAATAATACTCCCAGTAATGTGTCTGAGTGTAAAACTGAGCCCCACAGCAATAATATTCACAGTAATGTGTCTGAGTGTATAACAGAGCTCCACAGCAATAATACTCACAGTAATGTGTCTGAGTGAATAACAGAGCTCCACAGCAATAATACTCCCAGTAATGTGTCTGAGTGTATAACAGAGCCCCACAGCAATAATACTCCCAGTAATGTGTCTGAGTGTATAACAGGGCCCCACAGCAATAATACTCCCAGTAATGTGTCTGAGTGTATAACAGAGCCCCACAGCAATAATACTCCCAGTAATGTGTCTGAGTGTATAACAGAGCTCCACAGCAATAATACTCCCAGTAATGTGTCTGAGTGTATAACAGAGCTCCACAGCAATAATACTCCCAGTAATGTGTCTGTGTATAACAGAGCTCCACAGCAATAATACTCCCAGTAATGTGACAGAGTGTATAACAGAGCTCCACGGCAATAATACTCCCAGTAATGTGTCTGAGTGTATAACAGAGCCCCACAGTAATAATACTCCCAGTAATGTGTCTGAATGTATAACAGAGCCCCACAGCAATAATACTCCCAGTAATGTGTCTGTGTGTATAACAGAGCTCCACGGCAATAATACTCCCAGTAATGTGTCTGAGTGTATAACAGAGCCCCACAGTAATAATACTCCCAGTAATGTGTCTGAATGTATAACAGAGCCCCACAGCAATAATACTCCCAGTAATGTGTCTGAATGTATAACAGAGCCCCACAGCAATAATACTCCCAGTAATGTGTCTGAGTGTATAACAGAACTCCACAGCAATAATACTCCCAGTAATGTGTCTGAGTGTATAACAGAACTCCGCAGCAATAATACTCCCAGTAATGTGTCTGAGTGTATAACAGAGCTCCACAGCAATAATACTCCCAGTAATGTGTCGGAGTGTATAACAGATTTACACAGCAATAATACTCCCAGTAATGTGTCTGAGTGTATAACAGAACTCCACAGCAATAATACTCCCAGTAATGTGACAGTGTATAACAGAGCCCCACAGCAATAATACTCCCAGTAATGTGTCTGAGTGTGTAACAGAGCTCCACAGCAATAATACTCCCAGTAATGTGTCTGAGTGTATAACAGAGCTCCACAGCAATAATACTCCCAGTAATATGTCTGAGTGTATAACAGAGCTCCACAGCAATAATACTCCCAGTAATGTGTCTGAGTGTATAACAGAGCTCCACAGCAATAATACTCCCAGTAATGTGAGTGTATAACAGAGCTCCACAGCAATAATACTCCCAGTAATGTGTCTGAGTGTATAGCAGAGCTCCACGGCAATAATACTCCCAGTAATGTGTCTGAATGTATAACAGAACTCCACACTAATAATACTGCCAGTAATGTGAGTGTATAACAGAGCTCCACAGTAATAATAATCTCAGTAATGTGTCTGAGTGTATAACAGAGCTCCACAGCAATAATACTCCCAGTAATGTGTCTGAGTGTATAACAGAGCTCCACAGCAATAATACTCCCAGTAATGTGTCTGAGTGTATAACAGAGCTCCACGGCAATAATACTCCCAGCAATGTGTCTGAGTGTATAACAGAGCTCCACAGCAATAATACTCCCAGTAATGTGTCTGAGTGTATAACAGAGCTCCCTAGCAATAATACTCCCAATAATGTGTCTGAGTGTATAACAGAGCTCCACAGCAATAATACTCCCAGTAATGTGTCTGAGTGTATAACAGAGCTCCACAGCAATAATACTCCCAGTAATATGTCTGAGTGTATAACAGAGCTCCACAGCAATAATACTCCCAGTAATGTGTCTGAGTGTATAACAGAGCTCCACAGAAATAATACTCCCAGTAATATGTCTGAGTGTATACCAGAGCTCCACAGCAATAATACTCCCAGTAATGTGTCTGAGTGTATAACAGAGCTCCACAGCAATAATACTCCCAGTAATGTGTCTGAGTGTATAACAGAGCTCCACAGCAATAATACTCCCAGTAATGTGTCTGAGTGTATAACAGAGCTCCACAGCAATAATGCTCCCAGTAGTGTGTCTGAGTGTATAACAGAGCTCCACAGCAATAACACTCCCAGTAATGTGTCTGAGTGTATAACAGAGCTCCACAGCAATAATACTCCCAGTAATGTGTCTGAGTGTATAACAGAGCTCCACAGCAATAATACTCCCAGTAATGTCTGAATGTATAACAGAGCTCCACAGCAATAATACTCCCAGTAATGTGTCTGAGTGTATAACAGAGCTCCACAGCAATAATACTCCCAGTAATGTGTCTGAGTGTATAACAGAGCCCCACAGCAATAGTACTCCCAGTAATGTGTCTGAGTGTATCACAGAGCTCCGCAACAATAATACTCCCAGTAATGTGTCTGAGTGTATAGCAGAGCCCCACAGCAATAATACTCCCAGTAATGTGTCTTGAGTGTATAACAGAGCTCCACAGCAATAATACTCCCAGTAATGTGTCTGAGTGTATAACAGAGCTCCACAGCAATAATACTCCCAGTAATGTGTCTGAGTGTATAACAGAGCTCCACAGCAATAATAATTCCAGTAATGTGTCTGAGTGTATAACAGAGCTCCACAACAATAATACTCCCAGTAATGTGTTAAAAGAGAACTCCACATCAATAATACTCTCAGTAATGTGTCTGAGTGTATACCAGAGCTACACAGCTATAATACTCCCAGTAATGTGTCTGAGTGTATAACAGAGCTCCACAGCAATAATAATTCCAGTAATGTGTCTGAGTGTATAACAGAGCTCCACAGCAATAATACTCCCAGAAATGTGTCTGAGTGTATAACAGAGCTCCACAGCAATAATACTCCCTGTAATGTAATAACAGAGCTCCACAGCAATAATACCCCCAGTAATCTGTCTGAGTATATAACAGAGCTCCACAGCAATAATACCCCAGTGTTCGAGGTATAACAGAGCTCCACAGCAATAATACTCCCAGTAATGTGTCTGAGTGTATAACAGAGCTCCACAGTAATAATACTCCCAGTAATGTGTCTGAGTGTATAACAGAGCTCCACAGTAATAATACTCCCAGTAATGTGTCTGAGTGTATAACAGAGCTCCACGGCAATAATACTCCCAGTAATAGTAAGTCAACTCATTTTTTTAGAACAGTCTTGTCCCTGACAACTCTTACGCTCACAGTCTAAGATTAGAGCGTCCCTCTTTGTCCATTTGAGATGTTGGGAGGTGTGTGATTGTGATGTCATTTTGTAAATGTTTAATATGTATTTAATAATAGATGGGACATGAAAAGGACAGAGCCTGAGACGACTGCTGTACTTAATACATTTTAAAGTGTGCAATCTGTAATGCACATTGATGGTTAATGTTATGCAGATCAATTGCAAAATTAAAGAGCAGCCATTGCTGGTCACTGTACATCCCGTGTCCAATGTTTACAGCTAAATGGCTGGATCATAGTTATTGTAGTCCTCTACAACTACAATTCCAAATGTTTGCCATCACTATCCCAGTTATATGGCCTCGTAAAATGGTCTACAAATGTTACTACTCTGGAGGTCAGGTCTAGTGCGTGTTTGGAAGTGACAACTCAGAGCCAAACGAACTAGAGGCCAACGATGCTGTAGCTGAGTCCAACTGCTTTACTCAGCTTTGGCCACTGGCATCCAGCTGTCTCTCTGATTCAGCTGTCACAAACAATGCGATAACTGCAAGCAGTTAGAATGACTGGATGAAATATACCTGGCAGCCCTTATCTGAGTCACCGGAGAGCATTTCAACATTTATCACACAACGTTTTGGTTTCTGTTTGTTTGGTTTTATATTGGATCTCCAGATTGATGCCTTATACCTCCCATGTGCCCCTCTTTAAGTCAAACATTCTCCCTATGTGACCAAAATCCTCTGTCCTTATTTTTAGGAGCTCAAAATCTTTTAATTCTTTTTAGTATATGACCATGTAACATAACTACACAGGAATAACATTTACATAATGTGACTTTCTATCATAATTAAATATTATTTAACTATACTAATTAATTTGGCTTGTTCCTAATGATGTATTACATAAATGGTCATTAGTTGCCAACAATGATCTATTAAAGCAACGTCCCTGGTACCCTGCCTGCTACATCCCCTACAGGGAACTTTGGAATATTTTAAATGTAGAGAGATATCTCCCTCCCATTGGATACAATAAGAACTCGCTACATTGTATTATCAGATTGTTTCATTGGAAATGCTTACAGTAGGGTTTGGTGCAAAATCCCCTTAAAGCAGATTTGTCTCCTTTTTTAAAATTACTATTATTGGTATTTATATAGCGCCAGCATATTCCGTAGTTCTTTACAATATTATCAGAGGGGGAGATTTAGCAATAAATAAACTGTTACAAAAACCTACAGGAACAATAGGTTGAAGAGGATTCTGCTCAAACGAGCCCTTAAGGTTGGAATATTTGAACCCCTCTCCCACCAACTTATCCGATTTTCTTTTTTTTCGAAATAAATTTTTTCCCCCCCAAAAGTTATGCCTTAGGAAAAGTAGGGACTGCTATTATGTATAACCTGAAGGCTGACAAATTGGCAAAGCCTTGAGCTTTCTCCAAGCTCCACAGCATTGGCCAACTTTGTCATCGGCTGTACCCACCTCGTTCCAGCAATCGCAAGATTTAATACAGGTCCAGTGAAGGCCTTGGAAGTGCGCATAATTTAACTCCCTCGCCCTAGAAAGGGCAGAGTGTGGAATTCCTTATACCGCCATCTTAGAAACACAAAGGTTGTAACGCCATGATCCAGCCGGACTGGCACAACATCTAAAAGGGAATGGTGCACTGGTCGCGGCGTCTGAAATGGGTGAATGGAAGTTGGGGGAGGGTATAGGTTTTACCCATAAAAAATGACAGATGTGCTTTAATGCAAATATAAGAGTGTTGCGCCTCTGCATTCTCTGGTGATGCAAACATGATCCATTCTACACATGCCATAACATACTAACACCATGCTTGTTTCTAGATTTGATAAGCAGTAACTCAATGACGCCATCTACAGGAAATATTATAAATCTACTTATCAAGTCTTTTTTATTCTTATGATAACGAAGAAATGATGGTTCCCTGTCCTTTTTAGATGAAGATAGTGAGTGGTTTGAAATCGTATTCTTTCGGAGGAACAGGTGACACTAAATGATACGAACATATGACAAATAATAAAATCTCGGGTGATTTTTGTTTCACCCTGTTGGTGGTGTGTGCTTAATTTACCACTTTAAACAGGGGTTGACTACCTTTTAGTTTGTTTAATCAGGGATCTAGCCAGGCCCGCTTTAAGCTAATATCATGTGAGACCGCTTTTTAATATCCCCCTAGTTTCAATAAAAGTTAGGGTCCCCCCACCCCCATCTTTTTTAATTCAAGTTTCCCTATTATAGGTCTCCTTCCACTTTAAGAGTCCTGGTTCTCAATAAAACTTCACATTTCTAACCTGAAAGTCGCCTGGTTAAAAGAACACTCCAAGCACTACAACCACTGTGCTACTGGGTTTATGGAGTTATTAGTGCCCTGATGACCCCTCCATTGTAAGGAGTCAAACCTGTATAGTTTGATTTATTACATAGTATCCATTGGGTGACGCTCTCTGTCTCTACTACTTCAGACAGAGAGTCTGTGTCCACTATCAGGTGTACGACTTATCTCATTGGCTCAGAGAACACATGATGCTGGGATACTGGAGGGGAGCCGATTGCTGACAATGTATTAAAACACACAGTGGTTATAGAAAAGTTCAGAGTCATCACAATAAGTACAGCAGTGCCGACAGAAAGGGTCATCAAGCAGGATAAAATCAAATAATACAATATCTTCACACCTTTCATCAAAATAAAGTAATAATGGACTTCATAAAGCGCGTGTCCTTTTTTGTGTCCTTTCTCACAAAAGAATGATATGCTGTCACTTTAAAAGAATTGCACCTCTTATGGTATTCAGGTTTAAGCTGACACAGAGATTTTCTAAATTTCGGATAAAGTGTTGGCAGTATTTAAATCCGCAGAAGACGTGAAGACAGTAATCTTCATTTTGATGTGCAACGAGATGGAGAAAAATATGACATTGCAATAAAAATTACAGAGCGAGCGCGATCAGTGAAAGAGAAAACGTATTTATTATGCTTTAAATAGTTACTCTGCTAAGAACAAAGCGCCCTGCCAAAAATCGTGACTCATAGATTTCAATACTGTTTGGTAGAATGCTGACCCACCGTCCAACTGTACAGGAGTTTTCATTTATCATTTTATTATTCTAACCATTTGGATAAGTAAGGTTTTACAAGAACACTGAAAGGTGCAGCGTAAAGAAAGCTGGTAGAAAATGGTGCTTTACCCATAGAGATTTTGTTGATGAATATCTTAACCCTTTCACTTTTTAATTTTCTTAAACCGCATAGCATTTAGTTTAAACATAAGATGCATAGTTAGCATGCAAATATAAATATGAGATAATACCAGCAAGGAAGCAGAAATACAGTTAGTGTGTAAGTCACGCGGGGCTTCTTATGTCTGGCCTCGCCACTGTTCTGCCTCCTTGGCTGACATCATCAGAAAACATTCAATTGGCTAAGATTGTTAATTCTGATGATCTCAGCCAAGGAGGTGGGTGGGAGACGGAGCCAAATACCACCCTGGCCAATCAGCATCTCCTCATAGAGAGGAATTGAATCAATGCAGCTCCATGCAGTCTGTGCAGCACTTCCCAAGGAAGCATGTATACTCGCCATCTGAGAAATGGTGTCCAAAGGGAAAATCTGTGTAAACACTGCCTTTTCTCATAAAAGGCAGTGTTCACATGAAAATGTCTGTAGTTGTTCTAGTAACTATATTGTCTCTTTAATGTACTCCCTCCATCCTAGGTCTCCTGACTGTTAAATCTGCCTTGGACAGGGAAACAATGTGCATGGAATGGCAGGGCCGTATTCAGATCTCGGAGCGAATCCAGAATGCACATCAATGCCTTGGAGCTGCTAGCGAGCTGCTTTGCGATTCGGAGTTTCGCGAAGGGGACTGCCAATTACTGCATTCACCTACGTATGGACAACATATCGGCTGTTCGGTATGTCAACCACATGGGCGGAACTCAATCAGCATTACTGGCTCGTCTGGCAATGGATTTCTGGGAGTTTTGCCTGACGCGGAACTTGGTGGTCCCGGCGGAATATTTCCCGGGCCTGCACAATGTTCAGACGGACTGGAATTCACATTATCTCTCAGACAACAGCGATTAGAGATTGGATATAGGTGTTTTACGCTATTTCGTCCCTTTGGGGTCCTTTTGCCATCGCCCTGTTTGCCTCACGGCTCAACGCCCATCTACACCTAAACACTCAACTGCCTATTCACAATCCCAAGCTGACGTATTGATCTGCCAGACACTAGTCATAACTCCGAGGCATACTATTATTAGCCTCTGACCTCCAAATGTGCCAGTTACCATAACCCTACAGTATTACTCCTGGTTACTCAGCACCTGCCAGGCCTTGGGTTAGCTTATTCATAATGAAGCTTGTTACATACTATTTTGCTGCCTAACACTCAAGGACACACCTAGACTCTAAATGTTGCAGCTTATACGAGGTTCGACTGTTTAGCCTTGTTTTGAGGTGGAATAATTAAGCCTGTTATCTAATACCCAAACGTTAATAGCTTGAATCGTTACTTTTTTATTTTATTTTCTAAAAAAAAAAAATTATGCAAATTCAACATGCCATAACACTGTTTTGCTATGGATATAATACTCAAGCCTGATAACAATGTTGTGGCGATACCTACCTGCATATCAAAAATAAAGAATTTAAATGGACAGACCATGCAAGACATGAAGCGGATCATCAACCAGTAATGGAATAAACAAAATCCGAAGTGTCATCTGGCATGTTTGGATAACACAGGTACAATACAGCTTGCATGTTCCTGCCTATGTTCTCATACGATAATTAGTCATAAATCTGTGCTGGTAAGAACACGTGTATTGCATCACCTAGAACAATGTGGGTTAAAGCTATAAAACTGCTTAAAGGCAGACTGTAGTAAGCTTGTATTCAGTAAGAACGGAACTCAAACACTTGTATCAGTGCACCACCTGCTGTTCAAGAGTATGACTTGCTGATAGACCTCATCTGCTGTCAAGAGCTTAATTGAGATACTTAAAATTAATTACTGTGGCAGTTATGGTACGGAAGACATTAATTATAGCGCAGGCTAAGCAATTAAACAAAGAGTGATGGAGCTTGCTTTTAAAATGTATTAATTGAGCAAATACGTAGGATTGGCAATGCTTTCAGAGAAGTCAAAAAACTAATTACATCTGCGATTTTAAGATTCCACTCCATTCTAGATCGAAACTGTGGACATTTATTACAGAAAACTCACATATCACAAACAAACAATTACACATTGCTAAATTGTAAAAATCTTTAAAGGCCTTAGCTTTGGAAAATAATACCATAGGCAGATTCTGGTTGATTCAGGTTGTAGTGGTTATGATGCTTGGAGGAACCATTTGAGGAACACCTCCCTGGCAGTCGAGCTGCCAACTCACTCAGTTTACATTATCGTTAAAAGTGAAATTAATTGAATGGGTGATGGCCACTTTTAATTGGCGCATTTATGGCAAGTGTTGTGCATGCACCAGTTTTGTCCAGACATGAAGAACGCAGTGATGTATCTTCTGCGAGGCAAACAAGGCATTTGCCTTGGGCAGCACTTTGTAGGGGGCGGCAAAAAAAGCCGCCCCAAACGCCCAGGCAGATCCCTTGTTTGCCTCGTGTCCTGGGGGGCTCAAGAGCTGGCCACTTTTGAGCCCCCTCTGAAGCGGGCGGCGGGCATCGAGGAAGGATGCTCACCTGAGTTCTTCCTGCTCAGCTCCCTCGCGCGCCGCTTAATGAAGCCGGGAGCTGGACTATGACGTCACTAAGCGGCACGCGAGGGAGCTGAGCAGGAAAATCAGAGCTCCCTCACCACCTGTCTGCCCCCTGCCTGCCCGCCCAGCATTCCCACTGGACCACAGGTAAGTAATTCACTCCAGCTCTCCCAGGGAGGCTGGGTGGATTTAAATTAAAATTAAATAAAAAATAATAATAATTTGTGAGTGTTGGTGGAAATGTGTTTGTGTGTATAAGTGTGTGTGTGTCTGTGAGTGAATTTGTGTGTGTGTCTAAGTGTGGGTGTGTATGTGTGTGTGTCTGTAAGTGTGTGTGTCTAAGTGAATGTGTGTGTGTGTGTGTGTGTGTAAGTGTGTGTGTCTAAGTGAATGTGTGTGTGAGTGAGTGAATGTGTGTGTGTCGGTCAGTGAGTGTGTATGTGTTGGTCAGTGAGTGCGTGCATCTGTCAGTGCGTGCGTCTGTCAGTGAGAGTGTGTGCCTGTCTATCAGTGTGTCAAATCTTTGAGTGTGTGTGTATGTCATTGTTTGTCAGTGTATATGTGTGTGTGTCTGTCAATGAGTGTATGCATCTATCAGTGAGTGTGTGCGTCTGTCAGTGAGTGAGCGTCTGTCAGTCAAAGTGCGGCCTTGACAGGAAGGGGTGGGGAAAATTTAAGGTAAATGGGATGCGCCTGCTATTTAGAGGTTTAAAAGAACCATCTAAACTTTAAAACTTAATATCTGTTTTTATTGTTGGGAATAAAAAATAAACTGCACTATAGGTATATATTTGTAGAAAGTAGGATGCATATCTAAAAGTTAGATAAACACTTTTCCTTTAACTATTTTATGACCAATCTCTAGCAAAACTGCCGGATATATATATATATATTTTTTTTTGTATATTTTAACAAATGTTTCATTTCGTGGGGAGTTTCACAGACTGTGTGTGTCATTACTGTAAACCCAGATTTAAATTCTGCTACTGCTCCCTAGTACAGAAATACCCCCATGTGACATTGACTTGGAGGGAGTTTAGTTTTGACATTGAATTTTTTTAAATTGCATTTATCACAATTATTTTGAATGACATATATTCTACATATATGAGCTACATTCCGTGAGTGTTAAAAGGGACAATGACCTCTAGTAGTCACATAGTTACACAGTTACACAGTCCGTCAAGGTCAGTCTTTCTCAGATCTGCTATTGCTGCTGATCTATAGAGTATTACAATCCTATTCTGTATTATCCAGTGGTGAATCATCAATGTGGGAGCTAAACTGTAGGCTGTGAATCAAACATCCCTTTACATATGTATTACTTAATAATACTTAGAGTGATACTCTGAAAAATACTCACTTTCTGGTTTTACACAGGTAACACATTATTTACATGCTCACATCCTAAAGAATGATCACATATTGATATTATCCTCAGCAAGAAATCGCTATGTTAAAATAAATACTTCCGACATCACAGCGTCTTCGTTGTATATTAAACAGACAGTAAACATGCTCCGTTGGGTCCAGTTTGTGTGGTGGGGTGGGGAGGACATACTCCAACACTCTGGTAGTTTTCAAGAACATTTGAAAT
>OW240923.1:118478961-118516155 GCA_933207985.1 Pelobates cultripes | reverse complement strand
ATATCTCTTTTACACCAAAACGCGCTTCTTAAAGTGGGATCCCATCTGAGGAAACAAAGCGGCTCACTATTCCCAGGGAAACCAGGCATGTAAATTATTAGCACTTCGGCTACAAAAGAAACAACAGGCACAAAAGATAGCATATCTAAACGCCAAGATGGGGGGGGGGAGGATACTGATACCTGCAAGCATGGCAGGACAATCATGGCTCCACCTGTCACATATTCATCCGCTTATAGAAATGTGGTTAATGACATTTACTGTCCACACAGGAAAAGTTGTGCCAAGTAGCAACCTAATCCACAGAAGGGTTAATGCTGAGCAGCAATTGTGCAAATGAAACCTGGTAACTGACTTTGGGGTCAAAGGCCGGTTACAGCCTATCAGAACTAAAGGAGGGGTATTTAGGCCCAGTTCTCAGCCTGCTCAGTGCCCTGTCGTGGTTTCCCTTGTGGTTGTCTGAGAGCGCGTTCCTGTTTATAGTTTTCTACCTGGTTTTTTGACTTTGGCTTTGTTTATTGACTTCTCTATATTCTGGTATCCTGACTCCTGGCTTTCCTCATCGCTGTGTCCCTTTCTGTGTTCCCTGACCTCGGCTAGTATTTTTGACTATTCTTTGTACGTTAAATCCGGCCATTCTAAGGACCGGTAATACTTTACTTATTTGTCATCCGTGCTGTACAGTTCTACGTGCTGGATCAAACAGTAATCCTGACACCACCTTCTCTACAGGTCAGTGGAGACGAACATTCACAATACACAAAGGAAACACGGAATGCATCACACACCTTAAACAAATACGGAAACTACAATACAGGTGATACTTGGCCCCGACGAGGCTGGCACATATTTACCATGGCACATCCAACAAGTGTTGGAGATGCAAAGCCGAAATCGTCACCTCCGATCGGACGTAATACTGTCTACTACCATTAGCCAGCATACAATACACCGTAATCCACTTGTACATAAGTTAACCCTCCACCCCCTTAACCCCCCAGCTCCGTGCTGATTGTGTAACTCATTGTATGACATGTAGTAACATCTAAGAGAGGTCTACGCTGGCAAACCTACTAGACTGATTTGTAACCATGATGATGACCTATTGCTGTATACATGTGTGACGTACTACACTGATGTCTGTGCAATGTGTATCAATCTACCATTTACCCCCACTAACCACCCCATACTTCTTTTTCTGTACCCATGCAAAATGACATACAACAATAAAAATTATTATATTGAATATATATATATATTTGTAGAATCTGAAATAATGGCAAATAGACTCAGAGTGCCATCTAGTGTCTGATTTATCATATTACAGTGACAGGTACCGCGGCCAGTGATACTAAATAAAAGACGTTTGCTTACAAATCTGTTTCCCATTGCTGCCGTCATTGCACAGTGTGGGGAACACAAATGCTTTCTTCTGATGTTACAAAAGTGGATGATTGGATTTTAAAGGGGGACATCCAGCACCCCAATGATACAAACTACATACTGCTTATTTGCTGGTTACGGTCGGGGGATTCTGCACCCCTGAAGACTCCAGTTTCTGGTTCTATCTACACAAAATACAGTTAAAGTTACAGCGCACACACACAAACAAAAATACAACTTTACATTTAACAAGGCTCCTTAAAATCACCTATCTCCTAAATATTCAGTTCCACCATATGGCCATATTGTGTTAAGCCCACCACTACTTCACAGCACCCCAATATTGGTGGGTCCTACACTAATTACGTCACAGTACCCCAATATTGGTGGGTCCTACACTAATTACATCACAGTACCCCAATATCAGCAATATTAAGCTTTCTTTGGTCACCTCCAAATGTGCTGGGTGTGCCCCCAATTCCCATTGTTTTTTTGTGTAGATTTGGAATCCCCTTGATAAAGGCGGATAACGCCGAAAACGTTGGGGGCTATTTTCTATTTGACGTCTGTACCCTCTTCTCATACTTCTTGTTTTTTGGTATGTATCTGTTTGCTCACTATTATATACAGGTATCATAATAATGTTTTTTTTCTTTGTGTAGAAGTGGTTATACCACGCTAATTGGATCTTTTAGATCATAATCTGTTTTTCTATTTTTTCTTTGCTTATAGTTATTGCTTGTTTATTTGACAGAGACGTCTGAATATTTTGACACTTTTAGATGTCTTTGTTGATACCTGTTTTATGTTTTTTTGTATAATTGAGACTTTTTGTATTTTTTAGCGGTTGTGCTCCTCCTTTCAATATTATAGATTTGGAATCCAGACCTGATTCCTATTTGGCTGAGCTCCCCACCCATCCACTATGGGTGCCTCCTTTGTAGGTGACCACAGGAAAGCTTAAATTGAGGAGTCTCTGGAAGCAGTTTCTCCTGCAAGTAAGTATTGCTGTTATCATGTAAATCTCCCATGTTAAAATTAGTGTAGGACCCACTGATATTGGGGTACTGTGACATAGTAGTGGGTTTAACACGATATGGCCATATGATGAAACTGAACCCCCTTATTTATTTGCTAAGATGGGTGATTTGAATTAGCCTTGTTAAATGTAAAGCAGCATTTTTGTTTGTGTGTGCGCTGCTTCATTAAGTGTGTTTTGTGTATGTTTTGGTCTTTATTGCAGCACAACTGCTTGGTAATGCATGTTCTGGGTGTGACCCCAATTCACTTTTTTTTTTATGTCTGTACAAAACCTGACCAGCAATTGTGCTCATAATCCAGATCATGTGTGCATGAATTCTGATGTGTTGCACCAGCTCCAGCATTTCAATAATCCACTGTACGATGGTTTTAGATGTCCATTATAGGATGGTCTAACACAGGGGTTCCAAACCCAGTCCTCAAGTACCCCCTAACAGTCCAGGATTTAGGGATTACTCAATGGTGGCTAAGGTGTTTTAGAGAAAAAATGGAAAACACTTTAGACACAACAGGGTAATCCCTAAATCCTGGACTGGTAGGGGGTACTTGAGGACTAGGTTGGTAACCCCTGGTCCAAGAGCTCCATATTATGCATGCTCTATAGATAAAACCCAGGAGGGGAACTAACAAGAGTTATTAAAGGGACACTATAGTCACCAAAACAACTTTAGCTTAATGAAGCAGTTTTGGTGTATAGAACATGCCCTTGTAGTCTCACTGCTCAATTTTCTGCCATTTAGGAGTTAAATCACTTTGTTTATGAACCCTAGTCACACCTCCCTGCATGTGACTTGCACAGCCTTCTATAGACACTTCCTGTAGAGTCCTCTAATGTTTATCCTTCCTTTATTGCAAGTTCTGTTTAATTTAGATTGTCTTATCCCCTGCTATGTTAATAGCTTGCTAGAGCCTGCAAGAGCCTCCTGTGTTTAAAGTTCAATTTACAGAGCAAGAGATAAAATTGTTTAAGGCAAATTACATCTGATTGAAAGTGGAACCAGTTTTTGTTTTCATGCAGGCTTTGTCAATAAGAGCCAGGGGAGGTGTGACTAGGGCTGCATAAACAGAAACAAAGTGATTTAACTCCTAAATGGCAGTGAATTGAGCACTAAAACCTGAGAGGCATGATCTATACACTAAAACTGCTTCATTAAAGGGACTCTCCATTGCCAGGAAAACAAACCGTTTTCCTGGCACTGCAGGTCCCCTCTCCCTCCCACTCCCCATGCCAAGTTGCTAAAGGGGTTAAAACCCTTCAGTGACTTACCTGTATCCAGCGCCGATGTCCCTCGGTGCTGGTTCAGGGTCCACCCACGCTCCTCCCCCGCCGATGTCATCCGTCGGGGGAGACCTATTGCGCATTGCCGTCCGGCGACGGGGGAGACCTAATACGCATGCGTGGCAATGCCGCGCACGCGCATTAGACCTCCCTATAGGAAATCATTGAAAATGCTTTCATTGCTTTCCCATGGGGATTTCAGCGACGATGGAGGTCCTCACATAGCGTGAGGACGTCTAGCGACGCTATAGCACACAAAATGTGTGCTATAAACCCGGAAGTGCCCTCTAGTGGCTGTCTAGTAGACAGCCACTAGAGGAGGAGTTAAACCTGCAAGGTGAATATTGCAGTTTATGAAAACTGCAATATTTACAGTTGCAGGGTTGAGGGTAGTGGGAGTTGGCATCCAGACCACTCCAATTGGCAGAAGTTTTCTGGGTGCCTGGAGTGTCCCTTAAGCTAAAGTTGTTTAGGAGACTATAGAGACCTTAAACTATTATAAATATATAACAAAATAATTCACATCTCATTACAAGTAATTAGTAGAGATCGAGTCCTCAGTCCATGCAGAGTTATAAAACTCCTAGCAGGTGTCATGCCTTTCAGGAGGGAGTTGAAACGTTACTCCAAGAATCATGACCATTTAACTAATTTGGTGCTTGAAGTCTGTATGGCAGATTTCCGTTTGTAATACTATACATATAGCAATATAGCTAGTGGTGCAAGAGGTCACCAGGCTGACTAATGTTGAATCTGTGTATTATCATGGTGATTGCAGAACACCAAGAGTGGCAAGACACTGTTTCCCCTCCATGACACCCAAGTCCTCCCCTGGTCCAACTTCTGTGACCTCCCTCCCCATGCAGCGAGTGGGAGTGATGTGATCAGTACGGATCCAGCTGTAGGAAGACCTTGGACTCAGAGTGGAATCGCAGGTGTGTTTTCCTTCATATTTAAATTTTTTTTTAGGGGGAGGACAATGCCAGTAAGAGTTACTCTAATCAAAAACAGTGTTTTTTTAATAACATGAACATGCTAGATATCATGAAGCACTGAGAGATTTCTTCAACTAAGTGTTTATCTGCATCTTAGAGTGTCTGGTGTCAGGACCTGGAGCTTCTTCCACCCTCCTTGAAGATATCAGGTGATGCTATGTTATCCTAGACATTAACAGCCTGTCAACAGTAATTTTAAAATTACTGTTTAAACCTTAAACTGCTTATATCCATACCTCCCAAGTGTCCCTATTTAGGAGGGACAGCCCCTATTTTGGGCTGAAATCTCTCAGTCCCTATTTTCTATCCTAATGTTCCTCTTTTCAAGGAGGTCCATATTGTTGGTGTGTCTAAGTGTATAACAGAGCTCCACAGCAATAAGTCCCAGTAATGTGTCTTTAAACTACAATACATGTGTTTAGAAGTCAGTCTGTGTAAATAAGATACATTGTTTTTGCTTTAAATTACATTTTACTTGCATAAATTGTTATTAGTAAGTCACCTAAAGTTTCTTCGAATAGCACTGCCCCTGGCAACACCAGCACTCACACCTCTAAAAAAGAATACTATAGTCATGAAAACAACTTTATCTTAATGGAGCAGTCATGGTGTATAGATCATGCCTCTGCAGGCTCACTGCTCAATTATCTGCCCTTTAATTAGTAAATCACTGTTTATGCAACCCTAGTCACACCTACCTGCATGTGACTTACACTTCCTGTAAAGAGTCATCTAATGTTTATACTTCCTGTATTGCACATTCTGTTTAATTTTTAATTTCTTATCTCCTGCATTGTCAATAGCTTACTAGACCTTGCATACTCTTGTATTGGCTAAAGTTTAATTTACAGAGCAGGAGATAAATACTTCAAAAGTAATTTAACATCTGATTGCAAGTTGTGAGTCACAGCCAGTGGAGGTGTGGCTAAAGCTGCATAAACAGAAACAAAAGTGATTTGACTCCTAAATGACAGAGAATAGAGCAGTGAAACTTCAGAGGCATGATCTATGCCAGGGTGCCCAAAAGGTAGATCCCTAGATGTTGCAAAACTAAAACTCCCATGATTCTTTGCATGTAGTTAGAATTACAAAGCATCATGGAAGTTTTAAAATATCTGGGGTCTACCTTTTGGACACCCCTCATCTATACACTTAAACTGCTTCATTAAGCTAAAGTTTTTCAGTGACTATAGTGTCCCTTTAAAGTGTCACTCTTTGTCAATTTAAAATTTTGGGAGAGATGTATGTGTGTCTGCTGTGCTGGTAACGTCTGCTGGTGATCTATATGCCTGCCGATACTCTTACCAGTACCCCAAAAGCCTTGCTGGTACCCTGAGACTCTGTCACTATCCTGAAAGCTCTGTTGGTTTATATAACTAAAGTGAGTATTTTTGAGCATTTAAAGTCAATTTCAAAATTTAGATCAAAATGGAAGCATAACTGATCTAGACATTTGTTCCATATCGACTATTTTGGCCTCAAACTGAAATATACTTCCCTGGACTCTTAATAGTTCTCATATTCGTGAAGAACAGTATGAGATTTTGCCAATATTATGAAAGCCTTGCTAGTATCCTAGGACATTGCTGCCAGTGGCGTAACTATGGCGGTGCGGCTAAACCAAGGTGCAAAAATCAGCATGGGAACAATGCGGGCAATGTGGAGTAACGACCTCTCGCAAGCTGGAGGGGCCCATCGGGTCTACTTAGGGTTACTCAATGGCCATCTGTGATCAGGGACCTGTTGGGCATCGTGGCCCTTTAACAGCACGACCGGGCCCCCTTCTCTGTGTGCAGCGACAGTGCCGGGAGGAAGTGGGTACAAGCTGCACAGGAGAGCAAGAGTGGGAAGGACCAGAGAGGAGGGAGATCCTATCAGACCCAGCTAGATGCAACTGGAACCTAGGTGTAACGAGAATATACCCCTACACGCAGGATCCAGCTAAACAGAGGCAAATACAGAGGAGAGATACGTCTACCGGACCTTAGAATGGCCGGACTTGACGTATATGAGAGGAGACAGAGCCAGGAACAAACCGAGGTCAAGGGCACAGAGAGACAGCGTAAACTAGGACAAGCCGGGGTCTGGTACACGGAAAACAGCAAGCCGGCAAACAGTACAGATAAGGATAAAGCGAAAACGAAGTCAGAATACGAAGCCAAAGTCAATACGAGAAAACACAACTGAACACCACAAGCGCTAAAGGGAACTGAAACAGAAACCACGATAGGGCAACGAGCTAAGGGAAAAAGGTAAGTTTAAATAGCTTTAAAACGAAAGTGATTGGCTCCTGTCACTTCCACACCCCCTATAGGTAATTGTACAGGGAGTGTGGTATGACAGGAGCCAATGGGAGCCTTTTGGCAATTAGGCTCCCACTGTCTCTTTAAGAGCGCGCCCGAGACTCGCGGCGCGCTCTTAGTTTCAGGCGGGACACGTGACCGCCTCACGCGGTCACTGCCCGCCTTCCATCCAAAGCAGTTGGATGAGCCGCGCGCGGCTCGTGCAGCCGCAGGACCGCGCGCGGCTTGAAGAGAGGACCGCGACCGGCCCCCGGTCAAGGTAAGTAATGCTACAGTACCCCCCCCTGAGGACACGCCCCCCGGGCGGGCAGGACCAGGCCTGGCAGGAAAACGAGAATGGAAAGAGCGCACAAGACGGGGAGCATGGACAGCATCAGCCGAAATCCAACTGTGCTCCACAGGCCCATAACCCTTCCAATGTACCAAGTACTGAAGTCGACCCCTAAGGAAACGAGAGTCAAGAACAGCAGACACTTCAAACTCCTCATGACCCTCCACCGAGATAGGAGGGGGAGGAGGAGTATGCCGGGTATAGCGGTTGCGTACGAAAGGTTTCAACAAAGAGGTGTGAAAAACATTAGGAATACGTAGATTCTTAGGCAGGCCTAAGGCATAAGAAACAGGATTAACCTTATGTATAATACGATAAGGTCCAATGAAGCGGGGAGCCAATTTCATAGAAGGCACCCGGAGACGAATATTCCGCGTGGAAAGCAAAACCCTGTCCCCCACAACATAGGACGGAGCTGCTCTGCGATGCTTGTCAGCCTGAGCCTTCTGGCGAGTAGCAGAGTCCACCAAAGAACGCTGAACCTGCTCCCAAGTATTACGCAAACCAGCCAAATGCTCATCCAGAACTGGCATGCCCTGTGAGGAGAATGCAGCCGGAAGAACAACGGGATGCTGGCCATAGACAACGTAAAAAGGGCTCTTGCCGGAAGAATCATGAGTGGCGTATTCCGAGCAAATTCAGCCCAAGGAAGCAGGTCAGACCAATTGTCCTGATGGTGAGACACAAAACAACGGAGGTATTGCTCCAGAGACTGGTTGGCACGTTCAGCAGCCCCATTAGACTGGGGATGATAAGCGGAAGAAAATGAGAGAGAAATACCCATTTCTGAACAAAAGGCCCTCCAGAACCTGGAAATAAATTGGCTACCCCTATCGGATACAATAGATACGGGAATCCCATGTAATCGAAATACTTCTCTAGCGAAGATATGAGCCAGTTCCTTGGATGTGGGCAACTTGCGAAGAGACACGAAGTGAGCCATTTTGGAGAACCGATCTACTATCATCAGGATCACTGTGTTACCATTTGAAGGGGGTAATTCAACAATAAAATCCATGGACAGGTTAGACCAAGGTCTCTCGGGAACGGGTAACGGATGCAACAGCCCACAAGGAACTCTACGGGAGGATTTCATACAGGCACAAGTAGTACAAGCACTTATATAGTCAGTGACATCCTTTCGTAAGGAATCCCACCAAAAATACCGAGAAACAGCTGACACCGTTTTGGAAATACCAGGATGTCCAGCGGTCTTAGTATCATGATATAATGACATAATATCCCGTCTCTCAGGAACATCAACGAACAGTTTATCATTAGGCCTCTCGCTAGGTGCCATGCTTTGTTTCGCTTGTATGGCCTGCAAGAGGGACGAGGAAATAGACAAAATAGTAGTAGCTATTATCCTGTCTGGGGGAATGACAGGAGTAACATCAATCTCCTGTTTGTCAGTAGTTTCGAACTGTCTGGACAGAGCGTCTGCTTTAGTGTTGCGATCACCTGGCCTATAGGTGATAATAAAATTGAAACGGGACAAAAATAGTGACCACCTAGCCTGCCTGGAAGACAATCAAGGTAGGATAGGTTCTTGTGATCCGTAAAAATGAGGATAGGATCCTTAGTTCCTTCTAACAAATGTCTCCACTCTTTAAGTGCTAAAATAATAGCAAGGAGTTCGCGATTACCCACATCATAATTTTTCTCTGCTTTGGACATTTGTTTAGAAAAGAAGCCGCATGGATGCAATGGCTTCTCAGGCGACTCTCTTTGGGATAAGACAGCACCTACCCCAATATCCGAAGCATCAACTTCAAGAATATAGGGCAGTGAGGGGACAGGATGCTGTAAAATAGGTGCAGAGGCGAACGTAGTTTTAAGAAATTCAAAAGCCTGAAGTGCCTCGGTAGACCAAACACGAGTATTGCCATCCTTTTTAGTCATACGGGTAATAGGTGCTACAATGGACGAGAAACCTTTGATAAAACGTCTATAATAATTGGAGAACCCAAGAAAACGCTGAATAGCTTTCAGACCTTGCGGTAGAGGCCATTCTATTACAGCAGCTAGCTTCTGGGGATCCATACGAAAACCTTTAGCGGAAATCAAATACCCCAAGAACTGGACTTCGGTTTGGTCAAACAGACATTTTTCTAGCTTGCAATAAAGACCATTAGCAAGAAGGGTCTTCAAAACTGTCGTAACATGTCTGTGATGAGTGTGTATATCTGTAGAATATATTAAAATGTCGTCCAAGTATACGATAACAAATGTGTGAATAAAATCTCTTAAGACATCATTAATAAATTCTTGGAATACTGCTGGGGCATTGCAAAGCCCAAATGGCATAACAGTATATTCGTAATGACCGGATCTAGTGTTGAATGCAGTCTTCCATTCGTGATTTTCCTTTATACGTATCAAATTGTATGCACTCCTAAGGTCTAATTTAGTGAACACAGTGGCATGTTTCAGCCTGTCAAATAATTCTGTAATCAAAGGTATAGGGTATGCATTTTTGATAGTGATTTTGTTTAGACCTCTATAATCTATACACGGTCTTAAATCACCTTCTTTCTTCGATACAAAGAAGAACCCTGCTCCAGCTGGAGAAGAGGATCTCCTAATAAACCCTTTTTCTAGTGATTCCTTGATGTACTCCTCCATGACACGGTTTTCTTGAACCGATAAGGGGTACACCCTGCCCTTTGGAGGCATAGTGCCAGGCAACAAGTCAATAGCGCAATCATAGGGTCTGTGAGGCGGTAATTTCTCAGCCTCCCTTTTATCGAAAACAGTCTTTAGAAATAAGTACTGAGGGGGTATAACCGTAGACAAAGGAGGACTGGTAGGTACCTCAATAGAATTCAAAGGTGTGACTTCCAACGTACAAGACTCATGGCAGGCCTCACTCCATGATTTTATTTGCCCTGTCTCCCAGTCAAAAATGGGATTGTGAGCACGTAACCATGGATACCCTAATACTAACTGTGAAGAGGGAGAGGTGATGACCTGGAATCGAATGGTTTCATAGTGTAAAACCCCTGTGTACATGTGTAATGGTACAGTCTCATGAGTAACAACTGGAGAACTTAATGGTCTACCATCTATGGCCTCAACGGCCAAGGGTATCTCCTTCTCTCTGATGGGAATGTTGTTTCTCTTTATAAAGCCAGAGTCTATAAACTTTTCAGCTGCCCCAGAGTCAACCAGAGCATATATGTTGTCAACTATACAAATCTCTCCCATATATAAAGAAACCGGGAGAAGCAAGCGGTTAGGAGGCAATTTAGGAGACTTAGATATCACACCCAAGGCCAGTCCCCTATAAGGTCTTAGGTGCGAGAGTTTTCCGGGAGTAAAGGACATTCCTTTACCATATGGTCTCTCCTACCACAGTATAGGCAGAGTCCCTCCCTTCTCCTATGTAATTTCTCAGTATCAGAGAGTTTGGCAACCCCTAATTGCATAGGTTCCTCCTCAGACACTTTAACACTCTCTGGTATATTAACTCTGGGGTTAATGGGTGTAACAAAACGTCTATTCCTGTTCTTGGTATAGAGCCTGTCACGAATTCTATTATCAATATCAATGAGGTAATCGATAAGGTCCTCTAAGGCAATAGGAAGCTCCTTAGCTGCTACCTCATCCAATATCGTATCTGACAAACCTTCCATAAAGGCAGTAGTTAACCCATTGTTGGTCCAATCTACCTGCGAAGCAAGAGTGCGAAACTGAATAGCATAATCAGCCACAGACCTAGAACCCTGTTTAATTCTCATTAATGCTCTCGCGGCATTCTTTGACCTTTTCATTGTGTCAAAAGTTCTACGAAAAGCCGTAAGAAAACTGTTGAAATCATGTACCATAGGTCCATTAGCTTCCCAAATAGGATTTGCCCACTCAAGTGCCTTATCGGTAAGTTGGTGCATAAAGAACCCAACCTTAGACCTCTCTGTGGGAAATGAACGTGGATACATTTCGAAGTGAAATTCAATCTGATTAATAAACCCTCTGCAAGTCTTAGAGTCCCCTCCATACCTAGGAGGAGGTGTTAAATGGGCCGAAGTATTAGGCAAAGTAGATACTTCAGGGAGAAGGGGCGTAGGAGGGTTAGGTGTAGTTGCTGGAACGGTTCTAGCTAGGAGCGTCTGGAGAGCCTGAGCTATTTGATCCATACGGTGATCCTGCTCTACAAATCTTGCCTCATGGGACGCCATCTGTTGAGCTAAATCTGCGGGGTCCATGGCCCTATCGTAATGTAACGAGAATATACCCCTACACGCAGGATCCAGCTAAACAGAGGCAAATACAGAGGAGAGATACGTCTACCGGACCTTAGAATGGCCGGACTCGACGTATATGAGAGGAGACAGAGCCAGGAACAAACCGAGGTCAAGGGCACAGAGAGACAGCGTAAACTAGGACAAGCCGGGGTCTGGTACACGGAAAACAGCAAGCCGGCAAACAGTACAGATAAGGATAAAGCGAAAACGAAGTCAGAATACGAAGCCAAAGTCAATACGAGAAAACACAACTGAACACCACAAGCGCTAAAGGGAACTGAAACAGAAACCACGATAGGGCAACGAGCTAAGGGAAAAAGGTAAGTTTAAATAGCTTTAAACGAAAGTGATTGGCTCCTGTCACTTCCACACCCCCTATAGGTAATTGTACAGGGAGTGTGGTATGACAGGAGCCAATGGGAGCCTTTTGGCAATTAGGCTCCCACTGTCTCTTTAAGAGCGCGCCCGAGACTCGCGGCGCGCTCTTAGTTTCAGGCGGGACACGTGACCGCCTCACGCGGTCACTGCCCGCCTTCCATCCAAAGCAGTTGGATGAGCCGCAGGACCGCGCGCGGCTTGAAGAGAGGACCGCGACCGGCCCCCGGTCAAGGTAAGTAACGCTACACTAGGAAAGCCATTCCCCTGCAAAAAGCTAGACACTTTTTATTCCCCTTTTTCGACTGTCCGTACCCCTTGTAGCAGAACTTGCACCTTTCATGTGTTTTCCCCCTGTTGTTTCATGTGGTTCCTCTTTGGCCGTTCAGGAGACTTCATACGAATGGAATCCCTTAGTCTCCCGAACGAAGACCACCCCTGTGCCCCATTAGAACGTTGATACTAACCACTCAAGTGCGAAACCGCAAGGGAAACAATTAATAAGTACTTCCCCTGGGTGACTGCCGTTTCGTATAAACTAACACGTGGCAGAAAGAATGGTGGCCATCTTGACTCCCGATGTGGGCAGCGGTACTTGGTCGTCGAGTGTCTGGAACTCTTTTTGGCTAGGCACTCACGCGAACCACGGTAAACCTTAGACCGCTGCCCGTTCCAGTTCCCAACCACCTACACGAACGGCGTTAGGAAGATATGAACTTGCGAAAAGGGGGAGCATTCATATCCTAAAATAAAGATATTCCCTTGTATGGTGTTCGCACAAAAACCTCATGAACAGGAGACTGGCCAGCACACCTATTTCCCTGGAACTGTTTTGGGCTAGCGCCTTGTGTCTGGCTGGTCAAAACGTTACCACGATGGCATTCCCGTTCTGCAGAACCGATCGGAGTGATTCATAGATATGTTGGACACTCAGATCGGGGCTATCAGGGAATGTACTTTTCATGGGGTTCTTTTGGTATTTTGGGGGTACAGGATATTTAGTTGGATTTTCTGAGATAATTATATTAGAGGAGTTTTCTCAGGCAATTATCTCCTAGGCACAGAGGATCCTGGGATTGAAACCCCTGCATATTTGTGTGTAAAACCCCTTGCATGGGACTGGGCATAAAAATCGTGTATTTTGACTCCCAGAACTGTGTGTCGCCCAGTTGCTGGGGAGGAGGTGGGATATTTCTTTGGTGTTTTACTTGTTCCTGAGTTTACTTGGTGGAACCAGCAGAGAAGAGTCCCTGCTAATTCATATGGGGTCAAAAAAAACAAAAAACTTCATATAAAATTCTTTGTCGTAAGCAAAATGAAGGTGGAGTTTTGTTTCCAGATGTATTTATGAAACTTGATGCAATTTTGATCATGCATCTTCTAGCTTCAAATTTAAAAAATTCAGATCAAATGGTATGGATAGAAATTGAAAATCTGGCTTCAGAACATTTAAAGCCTTCCTGGATAATCTGGCTAGATACTCCAGCCTTTAAAAAGGTGAATGTCCAAAATAAAATTCTCATAGACCTATTAAGGTCTATGAACTATCTAAAAAATAATATTTCAGTCTCAGCACCTATAGACGTACTGAAGGGGCATCTTTTAGATATGAACCTACGCAAATGGAAAGAGGCAGGCTTTAAACTTTTGGGAGATCTTTATTTGGATAATAATCTAAGATATTTTCAAAAAATACAGAAAAAGAATACACCTTTTAAAAATGGAGTTCCTAACCTACCTCAACATAAAAAACATCCTGAGAAACAAAACAATAGCTTGAGGCCTTTTAAATAAAATAGTCTCGATAGAGGGGAACAACAACTTAATCTCAAAAATAAATAAGATTCTCTATGAACATAAACCTAAAAGGAAAATAAATAGTATAATGAAATGGGAACAAGGAATTTAAATAGAATTTTCAGATGAAGATTGGGCAGTAGCATTCAAGCTAACCAAAAAAACTATTCATAACACTATCATCTATGACAATTACATTGATTCTACACCGATGGTATATGGTTCCTGCAAAAGTATCTAAAATTCAAAAGAACACTCAAAATACTTGTTGGTGATGTAATTTAAACCCAGGTACATAAACACATATGGTGGGAATGTACAAAGCTCCTGCTCTACTTTTCGAATAAACTCTCATACTTTTCTTTTCCATCTAGATCTACCATTAATAACATTAATATTTTTTTTCATATGCTGGCTATACAGATTCTAATGGCAGTAAAGATATATACCGCTAGACGCTGGAATACAACTATAATCCCCTGCTGGACTGAGATTATCAAAGCCTGGTGGGAAAAGCGGTATATACTAACCTTGGTAATGTTGAGCTGTATCGTAGTGTATGGAATCCCTGGGTGAATGGTGATTTCACAGTGGTGAGCTAGATGGATCTCCACCATCCCCACTTAGTGTCCTATAGTGTAAGTGGTGTATCTGGATGGATGTATCAATGAGAGAGACTGATCTTACGTCTTTTGCGTCTTTCTCCAGAGAAAGGAGGAATCAGTGCAGATGGGTCCGCCTGGGTCAGGGCTGCCATCTTGGGCCCCATTGGGACCCTTAGTCAGGCTCTGAGTTCATCCACGAAGCTGCATTCTGTGTGTATGGATCGTGGATGCAGTGTGTGTGTGGCGATAGTGGATGCAGTGTGTGTATAGTGGATGCAGTGTGTGTGTGTGTGTGTGTGGAGATAGTGGATGCAGTGTGTGTATAGTGGATGCAGTGTGTGTATAGTGGATGCAGTGTGTGTGTGTGTGTGTGTGGGTGGAGATAGTGGATGCAGTGTGTGTATAGTGGATGCAGTGTGTGTGTGTGGGTGGAGATTGTGAATGCAGTGTGCTTATAGTGAATGCAGTGTGTGTGTGTGTGTGTGTGTGTGTGTGTGTGTGTGTGGAGATAGTGGATGCAGCGTGAGTATAGTGGATGCAGCGTGTGTATAGTGGATGCAGTGTGCGTATAGCGGATGCAGTGTGTGTGTGTGGAGATAGTGGATGCAGTGTGCGTATAGTGGATGCAGTGTGCGTATAGTGGATGCAGTGTGCAGTATAGTGGATGCAGTGTGCAGTATAGTGGCAGTGCAGCGTGAGTATAGTGGATGCAGCGTGTGTATAGTGGATGCAGTGACGCAGCAGTGTGTATAGTGGATGCAGTGTGCGTATAGTGGATGCAGTGTGTATAGTGGATGCAGCGTGTGTGTGTATATAGAGGACGCAGCGTGTGTATAGTGGATGCAGCGTGTGTGTGTGTATATAGAGGACGCAGCGTGTGTATAGTGGATGCAGCGTGTGTGTGTGTGTATAGAGGACGCAGCGTGTGTATAGTGGATGCAGCGTGTGTGTGTATATATAGAGGACGCTGTGTGTGCATATAGTGGATGCAGTGTGTGTGTGTGTGTGTGTGTGTGTAAAGAGGATGCAGTGTGTGTATATAGAGGACGCTGTGTGTGCATATAGTGGATGCAGTGTGTGTGTGTGTATATAGAGGACGCAGCGTGCGTATAGCGGATGCAGCGTGTGTGTGTATATAGAGGACGCAGCGTGCGTATAGCGGATGCAGCGTGTGTGTATATAGAGGACGCAGTGTGTGCATATAGTGGATGCAGTGTGTGTGTGTGTGTATAGAGGATGCAGCGTGCGTATAGCAGATGCAGCGTGTGTGTGTATATAGAGGACGCAGTGTGTGTGTGTGTGTATATAGAGGACACAGTGTGTGTGTGTGTGTGTGTGTGTGTATGTATAGAGGATGCAGTGTGTGTGTAAAGAGGATGCAGTGTGTAGAAGTACTTTAGAGGCTCCAGCTGCCACCTCGGTCAGGTGCAGGCTCAGACCACTAATCAACTTCAGTGTTTACCAGCTGGAGTCCATCAGAGAATCACATGAAAAAAGGTTGACACGCGTTCTAGGTGATTTCAATGTTTCATTCTGTGGTGTCATTTCAGGGGAACTAGGGAGGATGATATCATTCCAGTTACGGCAGTTTTTACAGAGAGGAAACGGTTACTCTGTGGAATACTGAGATAAGAATGACAAACTCAGACACACTTTACGTCACTAGCAAAGAAAGAATCCGGCAGATTTATACAAATTGGTATTTATTAAAAAATAAATAAATAAGTAAAAACAATAACTCTGTTTTATGTAAATATAATTATATCAATTTTCAGAGGCTGATTTATTTCAGGTAACCTTAGAAAGCACAGTAATATAAATCTTGCAGAGACAGAATCTTAATGTTAGGTAATAGATAGAAATGAAACATTGAAAGCGTTACTGCCAATATTGTAAATACATTACATTTAATGATAAGACAAAATATTATTACAAGCTATTGCATGTAAATCACTTTATTAGGATTGCTTAAAACAGATGCAGAAAGCGTCTTTTTCATTTAGAGTTATTTTAATGTGACTGAATAATTCAGGGATGAATAAAGATATGCAGACTGCACGGTGCGTGGGAGTTAGTCAGCAGAAGGCCACTTATTGCATCTGACAAGGTTTTTCAAGGTAAAATCTCCTAAAGCTGTAGAAAAAAAGCGGTAGGAATAGAATTAAAAATACATAGCACCGAATGAACAGGGAAAAAAATAATGTTATAGAGAGGATAAATATTTATGATTTCTTCTTACGATGTCTTTGTTTATCTTATATTGTCTTGATGTTTTAAAATAATATTTATTTTACCAGAATATGACAGAAAATACAGGATTCTAGACATTCCATTTCAGTTTGTTTTATTATAATTTTATTTTATTATTTATATAGCACCATCAGATTCCATAGCACTGTACAATGGGTTTTAAGAGATATGTATGAAATGTTAGTGCTCTTCCTCTGAATTGGTAAATTTTGGAAAATGTTTGAGCATGAGGTAGATTAAAATGAGAATATTAGTGTAACGGCACCCTCAGGCATAAAAGGGGTTAAACTGCCGTTTAGAGGATATTCCCCTTCCAGATATTCAGGCAGCTACTGTAGACACCAATCCACCGAACCGGAGAAGCAGACGAATGCTCTCAAACATACGAATGCTGTAAACAGCCGAACAGGAAAACCATACGAATAGGTTTACACTCCTAGCAGTCGAACTGGAACAGCATAGAACAAGTCCCCCCAAGAACGAGACAAGGCTCCGTTTTGAGGGTCAAGCAAGAACAGATTTATTCACGGCTACCTGCCCAGTATTTATGCAGGTCTCCCACCTGGTGGACACTCCCCTAGGGGACCAGATGGGAGACTGTAACACAGACAGATATGTATCACTTTCAGACACACAGAAGTAAAACATCCCCACAATGCATCCTAATTTCCCTCCCTCTATCCTGGAGATAATTGGGAAGTAATCCAATTATCTCCCAGGACAGAGGCAAATCTCCATAACAGACGTGGGGACACAAAAGTGAAATACCTTAAAATATACAAAGTTACATTTAATGCATAAAATACAGACATGTCCCATATCCCCAGATAGCTGGGATCTGAGCGCACATAACTACCGAATAGCGCTCAGATCCTATACACACAATTCAATTGCCATGGAGCCAAAGTCTTTAATTACGCGAATAGGCGCCATGGCTGTGCTATCATGGTTAAAACATTCACTGAAGTAAAGTCCCGATCAATTCAGCGTTCGGCTAAACAGCCACGAATAGAAGCAGGAAAGGCTGGAGGCTCAGCGGTGCCTGCACGTAAAAGTGTCTGCTTTTAGTGCACTGATTCCGGGCTGAGCACCGCTGGCCGTCCGGGGAGCTCCATAACACCGCCACCTAGCGGCCACTAAGTGTAACCGCGACCACCCAGTAACTGCAGCTACTGGGTGGTCAATTGACGCACACGCTAGCTTCAGGGAGGTGAATCGAAGGCACATGCCAGCTTCCCGGTGGTCGCGCCTTCGGTATTTTGTTCGGTAGATAAAATCTACCGAACGCCCTGGCAGAAAGGCATGAATAAGCCTTTCTGCAGGGAAAATAAAGTATTTTAAAAGTCCAGTCCATAGTCTAAAGGGAGAAGGCGGGCAACCAGGCTCCTCCAATGCAATGTGGCGAGATTGCTCTCGTCACAATTAGGATATTTGATCAAATTAGGATATTTGATCAAAAAAAATATGAAGTTATTTTCAAAATGGTTTATATTGTAATAAATCTTAATTGCAATGATGGACCCTTTTTGCTGGTGTAAAATATTTGTTAAGCTATGACTTGGATAAACCCAAGCCTGTATCTGAAAATAAATATACACAGAATATATAAAAATATAGTTATTGAAATAATGAGAAATCTTGGGCGGAGACCTCAACGTACCCCTCATCCCCCTAACAGACTCCTCCACGGGACACAGTAGTGTCGCCCAAGGAGCCCTTCATAGTATACAGAAATCACTCAAGAACCTTAGACTGATAGACTGCTGGCGCGCAATGCACCCGGTAGACAGGGAATACACTCACTACTCCGTGATTCATAAGCGAAATGCGAGAATTGATTATATCTTTCTCCAACAGGAGCGACTTACCGCAATCCAAAAAGTTGAAATTGGATCGGCAAACTGGTAGGACCATGGACCAGTGACTCTACAAATGGACTCTCCTAGGATACGCCCATCCACTTGCATGTGGCAGCTCTGGTATTCTCTACTCTTAGACCCAGTGGTGAGGGAGCGGGTCACCGAGGACCTCACTTCTTATTTCGCATTAAACGCAACAGGCGAACTAACCGCGACAACGGTATGGGAAGCACATAAAAGTGTGCTCAGAGGTACGCTGATGCACATAGCTTCTAAAAAGAAAAAGGAATCCCAGAGACAGATGACGGAACTATTTACACACATAAATGTCCTTGAAATGCAACACAAATGCTCCCAACTTGAAGGGACATATAAGGAATTATTGGAAGCCCGAAGATCACTACATACACTCATGACAGCTCGATACTACAGCTCTCTACAACGCTCGAAGGCCTTTTTCTACCAACATGCTAACAAAGGAGGGAGACTATTGGCCAGGATGATTGGAGGTCCCCAGGGTATGACCCAAGTCCATAAGCTACGAACCACAGATGGCATGGTCACGCAGTTCCCAGACAGGATAATGTCGGAGTTTCGCTCGTTTTACACTTCACTGTATAACATTCCGAGGCCGACACTCCCGGAGGGGACAGCTGACAGACATGACAAAATACGGAGATATGTCGACTCCCATGTGGGGACACGACTACAGCGAGGTCGGAGGTCCTGGATACACAGATCATGGAAGCAGAGGTAGCAGGAGCAATCAAGGCCGCCAAAACGGGACGTGCACCGGGCCCTGACGGCTTTACTCTTGACTACTCTAAAAAATTCCAAACCATATTGCTCCCGAAACTCACCAACACGTTCAACGCCCTAATGGAAGGCGCCCAGTTCCGTCATGAGTCCCTAGCGGCTACTATAACAGTCCTCCCGAAACCGGGAAAGAATCCTGAACTTTGCAGCAACTATAGACCAATCTCATTGCTGAATGTGGATGTGAAGCTTTTCACCAAGATACTATCCACTAGAATTGGGGGAATACTCCAAAAATTGGTCCACCCTGACAAGACGGGTTCATTCCTGGGATGGAGGCAAGGAACAGCACTCTTAGGGTACAGTCCATCCATCACCTGGCGAAAAGGTCGAAAGATAAACTCCAACTATTATCAACAGACGCGGAAAAAGCGTTTGACCGTGTGGACTGGACGTTCCTTATGGCCACGCTTCAAGAATTGGGCTTAAGGGAGAACATGATGAAGTGGATTGATGCGCTGTACCAATGCCCCAACGCGAAGGTGAGAGTGAACGGAGCGCTCACTGAGTCTTTTCTGATCCACAATGAGACAAGACAGGGATGCCCACTCTCCCCCATGCTCTTCACCCTGGCCCTCGAACCGTTCCTAGAGGCTGTAAATCGGATGAAATCCCGGGCTTCAAAAGCGGTAATACAGCACACAAAGTGGCTGCATACGCAGATGATCTTTTATTCTTTATTACAAATCCGGAGACAACAATGCCCCACCTGGTAACTATGCTCAAAAACTATGGAGAGGTCTCAGGATTCAAACTGAACATGAACAAATGTGAAGTACTCAACATTACTGTCCCGATGGCCCAAGCAGACGCATTAAAAAACCAATTCCCATTCCGATGGTGCGCGAATCACATGCAATACCTGGGAATAGCACTCACCAGAGACCTGGGAGACATGTACCGCATGAACTTCTTACCACTGCTACAACGACTACAACAAGATCTGAAGACATGGGCTTACCCGCACATATTGTGGACCTCAAATAATCTGCACATCCCCCATGAGGCAAAGTCTGATTTCCAAAAAGTCATGAAGAACACCTCAAATATGTCGAACTCAGCATACCGTTTGTGACGGAACGCTGGCACTCCGACTGAGTACCTCCGCCAATCGATGCTCCTAGTGCTCGCTGAGGACTCCAAGCACTCCAACCGACACCATCAGCACTGCAGACCCCACTTCCAGCCATGCAACTGCGCCGGGTTCTCTGCTGTCTCCACCCACCCTGGACCCAAGGCCAGGATCCAGCTTCCAGTGGGTGAACCTCTCTTTCCCCAGAGAGCAGGAACAGGAACAAGCTCTTAGCAGAACTTAGTGATCATACCCTGGGGAGTATAGTGATTATAGCAACCCCCAGAGTGTATTTCTCCAATCCCCCAAACATGAGCCAAGGCTTAATGCTGGAACAAGACTGACTTACTGGCACACAGAACTCACAATTTATGCAACACAAAACTCCTCCTCTGGGCCAGGCTAGATAATTGAGTTTCTACAATACACAAAGCTCAATTATCTGCTGGCCAGAAATAATACAGTTTCATAAAACACACAGGGACCCAAAACATGCAATAACCCCATAAAAAGTATATCCTTGGAACCGGGGGATCTGGGTGAACCACATATCCAAAATTCACCCAGATCCGTTCAGTACTTTGGAAGATACAGTTTAATGCAGATTCTGTAGAACATATACAGGCTAAATGAAAAACAATCACTTTATAATGTGTCCCCTGCTGTATAGTCCAAAACCACTGCACGATGTCTCTGTGCACCAAATACTGGCGAGATGGCACCGTGTTGAAAAGTCCAAACAGTGTCTGTGAGTTAAAATGGCCGCCATCCATTGTTCTCACCATGTGCTTCTGATACAGGAAATGGTGGCCACCCAGTAACTCCACAGTATGTCCCCAGATGGTTCTTAAAGGGCCAGCAGCAGCACAACACAAATCCATTATGCCCAAATCATGTCTTTAAAGGGCAATACATCCCAGGGGCCATAGTCACAGGCCAAGAGGCGGGCAAGCAGTCCTCTCCAGGCACAAGTGGCGAAGGGCACTTCGTCACACCGCTTATAGTTTGACAATCTATGAGTCACAACCTTATCGTCCACCTGACTAATTTAGCTTGTTTTACACATTTACTCTAAATACTTGTATAATAGCCTACTACTGTTCCAAGTGTTGATTATTCCAATGTTGCTGGGACCTGCGAGTCCGTTCTACTGTATTTGACTATTGCACCCAATAAACAGCTTTGAGAACAAAAAAACAACAACAAAAAATGAATTAGTTACAGTTACTTCCTGGCCCTCATACCCCATCATACCATGACATACTCATACATGCGCAATGCTGCCACAGTCTGCCATAGAGAATCATTGTATTCACTGAGGAGCACTGGATTGGGTGCTCATCCTGGAGGCACTGCTCCATGATGGCATCAGGTGTGGACCAATGAGACTTCATGCTGGAAAAAGGTGTAGTTTTAAGTTGTTAGTTTTTTTATTTTGTTTTTGTAACCAACACGGAGGAAGGGAAAACTAAGTAGGGACAGATATTATTAAATTGGGCAGACTAGATGGGCCGAATGGTTCTTATCTGCCGTCACATTCTATGTTTCTATGTTTCTATATGTATTCCCAATGTTACATTGTCCCTTTTAATAAGGTGAATTGGGAAAAGCCACCAATACCCACTTCATCTAATGGTTATCAAGTAATTCACAAAAAAGGGAATTAAATCAAACACCAGGGAATAAAAAAGGAAGGAAGGGCTATACTTGCCTATGTGATAAAGAAAATGTGTTAAAACTGCAATAAAAAAAGAGACCGCAGTGAACTCTGACATGGACCTATCACACACCCATCCCCCCTGGCAAACATTGCCGTCATGGTGCCAACACCAGAGGAAACCAAAGAAGTATTCAAAGTAGGACGTTGGCAGTCTTCCCTGTTTTGTGTGTAGTTCTACATAGATGATATACTCCGATCTAGCCCACTAGTAGTCAAATGTTCCATACAATGCAGAACATGTTAGTGTTTGATCAGGTTTTTTTTTTACCTTTTAGAACAGTTCAGTCTATAAAGCTTTATATTTTTAGTAGAATTCCCCCCATTTGATTTCCTTTCGATCTTGTGAGCTCCTCAGGGGGCGGGGAAAAGAAGATTTAGAGTTATACTATATTTCTTTAATGTTATAATACATGGTTTTAATTTATATTCTGATACTTTGTATGACACTTTTAGGGGTTTATTCAAGAAAATGTAAAATGTGTAAAAACTGATAAGTTAATTCCAAAGTTTCTACCAAAATAGCAGAGTTAGAGTTTTCTACCAGTTTTATTTTGTCTTACAATTTAATTTGCAATACCGCTCTTTTGTCGATTATCCACATAACTGCCGATTGTTCATTAAATAGCCCCTTGTTGTATATATTTGTGACGATTTCACTACATTTACTCTTAAGCATTTACACTGAGAGGACCTTATAACTGTATTGCATTTTTTGCTAATTAAAGGACCACTATAGTGCCAGGAAAACATACTCGTTTTCCTGGCTCTATAGGGTCCTTGGGTCCCCCTCACCCTCGGGGCCCCCCACCCGCCGGGCTCTAGGGTGAGGAAGGGGTAACTCCCTTACCTATTTTCCAGCGCCGGGCTCCCTCAGCGCTGGGGAATTTCCTCCTCCTTTCCCGCCATCGGCTGAATGCGCATGCGCGGCAAGAGCCGCTCGTGCATTCAGTCAGTCCATAGGAAAGCATTCTCAATGCTTTCCTATGGACGCTGGCATCTTCTCACTGTGGAAATCACAGTGAGAAGTGCGGAAGTGCCTCTAGCGGCTGTCAGTGAGACAGCCACTAGAGGTTGGATTAACCCATAGGTAAACATAGCAGTTTCTCTGAAACTGCTATGTCTCTGAAACTGCTATGTTTACAGAAGAAAGGGTTAATCCTAGATGGACCTGGCACCCAGACCACTTCATTGAGCTGAAGTGGTCTGGGTGCCTATAGTGGTCCTTTAACTCGCTAGTCTCTGTCCAATTAAATGTTCACCTTAATAATTTCACGTTTCCATTACCCCCAGAAATAAGAAAAAAAGGTAAAAATCTCTCTCTCGCCCTCTCTCTCTCTAGTTTCTATACATTAAGTTGGTGCATTTATACACATATATGTGTCTGTTAGTCCACCCATTATACAGCGCTATGGAATTTGCTGGCGCTATATAAATTATAAAATAATATTAAAAAATATACTATGGTCTTGCTCATGTATTGGAGATAACTATATGTATGTGGTACAGTCTATGTCCCACTAGATGGCAGTATATTCTTTTTTCAGTGTGTGAGGTTATTTAGTGAATAGATGGTGCTAGACACATTTAACAATATCAATATTAAAATAGCAGTAACCTAATTAAGTGCATTAGCTCAAACACGCAGTAATATAAAATATACACATAAGGTGCAATGTGTTTGTGACCACACCAAACATGGGAACCCTCAGCACTAGATATGGCTTTCACCGTCATAAACAGAGAACGAAGAGAGAAACGTAGAGTAAATCCACAATTATCCGGGGAGCAAGACTGCTCAGACTAGGAATGCTCCAAATTAGAATGTCCACAGGTTTAAGCCATATTCTCTGCTCTGAGTGTTTCTATGTTGTTTGGTTTGGTCACAAACACATCAATTTTATTTAGTTTTCATAAAAAGGAAGAAGGATACAGAAAGAAAAAGGGAAGGGAAACACATCAAGTGGTTTTTAAAGGCACAGCACACCTTACACGTATATTTCAATGGTGGCACCACTTTATTAATGGAAGTGCTTACACTTTTTTACACTTTATGTCTATGCACTTTGCACTGTTTATTGATTGTTTAACATATTGAATGTATTCAATACAGATCTTTGTCTTTGGCATAAATTGGTGTGCTGTTGTTCTAGGCTCCAAATTAACCTGATCTCAATCCAATTGAGCATCTGTGTGATGTGCTGGGACAACAAATCGGATCTATGGAAGCCTCACCTTACAACTTGCAGAACTTAGTCTTGGTTCTGTAGATCCCATATGACACGTTTAGAAGTCTTGTGGAGTCCATGTCTAGATGAATCATAACTGTTTTGACAGCACGGTGGTGACCTTCATGAGATTAGGCAGGTGGTTTTAATGTTGTGGCTAATTTGTGTTATCTGGCAGCCTGGTCAACCAGGATACCATAATTCCCAAATGTCCCTATTTAGGGCGCAGATAGCTCTGCATTTCTTCTCTATACTTATGTCCCTTTTCTAGGATCTTCATATTATTGATCTGTCTGAGTGTATAACAAAGTTCTACAGTAATAACACTCCCAGTAATGTGTCCTAAAAATGCAATATATGTGTTTAGAAATCAGTCTGTAAATAAGATACATTGTTCTCTTTCCAAATTACATTGAGTTGCATCATTTGTTAATAGTAAGTCACCTAAAATTCCGTGGGTTTCTTTTACATAACCTGCACCACTAACTGTTCCACTAAATGCTAGGACTCCGCTATGATAGCGTATCCACTGGCAATGCAGGATATACTGCAGAGTTGATTCCAGATACTATTCTAGCGCCAAGGATCACTTAGTAGTAATCACTTATCACTTATAGTAATAATCTATAGTGCGAGATAGATGACTGGAGGAATTGTTACTTCAAGAAAGAGACATACAAGCTTCTTCTAGCTACAAGCAGGAGCAGCTGACTTTATAATACAGGTAACAGGGTTTTTAGACACTCGGCGCACAATATACAACTAAATTATTTGTTACAGTTCCCCTCCCCCTTAGTGCATGTCCACCCTGACATCAAAGGGCTATCTAGATTGGCCAGGCAGATATCTCAGCATGACAATCTGCATCACAATTTCTTTTTTTGTCCCAGCTAGAGGGGAGATGCTCTGCCTCTTGTGTCATGTGACACATCAAAGCATCAGTTGAGATGTAGTCCACAGTATCCGGAGAGTCGAAGGTTGGCTATCCCTGCTCTAGCCGGTTACCAGTCTGAAGCCTCCTGTGTAGAATAAAAAAGCTGAGGATAAATAGCTGACCAGAAAATATTCTTCAACTCAACTATAGTCACAGCTGGCTATTTGCGCCTCCGATTTTCCTTTCAAATTTACATTGCGCATATCTGGGGTTTAGTGAATAACTCTGTTAGTTTTGATTAGTGATCATTTACAATAATTTTTCTTATTTGCAAATTAACCTCAAGATACAAAAAGAGTGACATTGATCCCTCTGCCGCTAAAAAAAAAATGGCTAAAGAAAAACAACTTCCAATAAACTGCATTTAAATATAATAGGGATGTGCATGGGCAAAACATTTGGTTCGGCACTTCCGAAATTCGGCACTTCGGTGCGACACTTCCGAAATTTGAGACTTTGGCAGTTAGGGAATTCGGCACTTCAACAATTCCCTAACCCTACCCTGACCTTAACTCTAACCCTACTAGGGTTAGGGTTAGAATAAGGTTGGGGTAAGGCTTAGGGGTAGGGTTAGATTCCTGTCATCATTCCCTTAATTTTGCCTCCCTCTCCTGTTTTGCCATTTTCAGAAATCTGAAGCCCTTGGCAATTCCGAAATTCGGCACCTCTGCTATTCGGGACTTCGACAATTCGGTTTGGTACGGCACTTCCGAAATTCATCCAAATTGCTGAAATTCGGACAAATTTAAATTTGGACCGAAATTAATTGCACGGGTCTAAAATATAACAAGTCAGAGTGTCTTGCTTTCATCTGGTTGTCCAAATCAAGTAGGAGCAGATGCAAATATGAGGATCATATGTTTTTTGTAAGAAAGCCTTGATTTACATTAATTTGTATTGATCATTTATTTTATACTAGAAATGTAGCTAAATGAAAATATGTCAGGCTATAAAAATATGGTTCTACCATAATCTCGTTTTCTTTTTTTCTCTCTGGTGATATAATAGATGAATGTGAGGTTTGTATCTTCGTAAATACATTATTGACGTGGTCTCAATATGGACTAGTTATTGAAAACCAGATTAATTTCAGATAATACATTGTGCAATGAAAGTGCTTGCAAAGCATCTTATTAGTTGTAGTTCTACAACAACAGTGGGGGGTCTACCTTTTGGGCATTCCTGTAATAGGACATATGTTCTATCAAGAAATAATGACCCCAAAATAGGTCTTTAGGGGAAAATGGACTAATGTATTGACAAAAATATTTTTTTCTTCATTTATCTCAAGTAGTAGTCTATGAATGAATCAGTAAGCTTTTACAAGGCGGGTGAGTCCTTCGATATGACACTAGATTATTATCATTCGTAGTAATAGTAACATTTATATAGCGCCAACATATTCAGCAACACTTTACAATTATAGATTGAGGATATCTGACATTAAGTAACTGCCATACAAAATATTAACAGGGACAATAGGTTATACAGGACCAGATTAGAAGTACATTTCCCCTAAAGACTTGTTTGGAGGTAACGAGATGTTAACAAATAATTACTACTTTCTTCTAACACCAGTAGTCATTTTTGGAACCGTACATTTATTTATAGAACTTTTTGAAGCAACTGGCTTTTCTTTTTCTGGAAGTGATATTTTCCGACTCATTTTTCTTCATTATGAATCACAGTATCACTGTAAAATTTCTTTATTAAATTAGACAGAACGAAAATCATTAAAAAAAAAATTTCACACACTGATAATTTTTACAAATATGTCTCATTCCAGCTGGTTAGTTCGTGCTCCTCCAAGATTACGCAAATATGTTAAAAAATTGAAATTCTTTTACAACAATTTCCTGTGCAAGATTAACACTATTGGAGTTTCCTTTCTCAACTTCTTTTTTAATTATTGTACCAATACATGAAATGTTAATTCTCAGGAATTCGTCTAGTCTCATTCGTCTAGTCTATCCCTGATTACATAGTCCAGTTCATGTCCTTTAGTGAGCTTTTTAATACTGTCTCTAATGTACACAAGGAACGTTACGGCCAAAGTTGGTCTTTATCAAGCCAATTATCGAGAAGAAGTACTAGATTTTATTGACTCATGGTTGTGCTGTGAGCTTCCAATGTAATTAAACTGTTTAATGTCCATATATATTATACTAGGATTGGCTATAAACTTCCCTTACAAATGTAATTATAAAAATAATATTTTTTTTACAAAATGGTCTTCCCAGGACCCTTACCTTCCCTGGTGGTGATGATACCCCATATACTTTCCTATGAGCATTTTTATGCTCCATACTTTGTAAGTAGTAAGTAGTCAATCTATTATTTTATGCTTTGTATAGTCTATACACCCTGTTCCAAATTATTATGCAAATGATATTTTTCTCATTTACCTAAATAATTGATGTAAATAACAGTCAGCATAATTCTCATGTTATCAACTATTATCAAGAGTACAATTCAAATTTTATTGAACAAACCTCCTAATGACAACAGTATTTTTTTTTTAACATAAAAAACTTACAATGCACTGTACCAAATTATTACGCACAGTAAGTTTCAAAACACTTTATAGGTTGTAAAGAACTGAAAATTGTCATTTGTTGTGTTTGCAGCATATTTACTGAAATCAAAAGCTATTTCAATCAAACTTATAACAACATTTTAACTTTTTAAACATTTTAACAGGTCACGTTACATTTTATCATAGGACCAATTATTTGATAGCAGCTTCACAAGTCTTGCATCCATTAAACTTGTGAGTTTTTGGACAGTTTCTGCTTAAATTTGTTTGTAAGATGTCAGAATAGCCTCCCAGAGCTGCTGTTTGGATGTAAACTGCCTCCCACCCTCATAGATCTTTTGCTTGAGGATGCTTCAAAGGTTCTCAATAGGATTGAGGTCAGGGGGGATGGAGGCCACACCATGACTTTCTCTCCTTTTATCCCCATAGCAGCCATTGATGCAGAGGAATTCTTTGCAGCATGAGATGGTGCATTGTCATGCATGAAGATGATTTTATTACGGAAAGCATAGGTCTTCCTTCTGTACCAGGGAAGAAAGTGGTCAGTCAGAAACTCCACATACTTTGCAGAGGTCATCTTTACACCTTCAGGGACCCTAAAGGGACCAACCAGCTCTCTTCCCATTAGTCATGCCCAAAACATGACTCCACCACCACCTTGCTGACGTCGCAGCCTTGTTGGAACAGGGTGGCCGTCCACCAACCATCCACTACTCCATCCATCTGGACCATCCAGGGTTACACGGCACTCATCAGTGAACCAGACTGTTTGAAAATTAGTCTTCATGTATTTTTTTTTTTTTATTCTTTATTTTTCGCTCTGACAGTCAAGCATTGTTACAATAGTGCAGACATAGGTAGATAAATGACTGTACAAGTTTTGTTTGCATGTAGTACAGAAGACAGAGTAGCATAGTTAGTACAGGCGTAAGTCACATACTGTGCACTTTGAGTGCGTTGCCGCCAGAGTTTTTCTCTTGTGTTGGCAAGCAGAATTTAAAAAAAAAAAAAATAACATCTGTACAGTGGTAGAATTGTTGAGGAGTGTGCTGTGTCATGAACTCTCAGGTTGGCTTTGATGAGTGTGTTGTGTTGTCGTGGCCCAGGCGTATGTGTGGAGTAGTCTTCATGTATTTTTGTGCCCAATGGAGCCGTTTCTACTTATGAGCATTGGTTAGTGGTGGCCGAATAGAAGGTTTATGCACAGTTGCAAGACTCTGGAGGACTGATCGTATTGCCCGATCCATCAATATAAGGTGGTGTAGTTCTATTAAATGATAGTGTGCACCTCCCCCCGGGCCCGCTCACGCCCTACCTAAACCGCTCACAATGATGCAGGACTGAATGTGGTGTGTATAGTGGAAGTGCATTAGAATGTGTGTATTAGATACTGTTTGTGCAGTGAATGCAGAGTGTGTGTATGTGTAGCGGATGCAGTGTGTATAGTGAACGCAGAGTGTGTTTGAGTAGTGGATGTAGTGTGTGTACAGTGATGTAGTGTGTGTTTGTGTAGTGGATGTAGTGTTTGTGTGTACTAGATGAAATGTGTTTAGTGGATGCAGTGTCTGTAGTGGATGTAGTGTGTGTATTAGATGCAGTGTCTGTGTATAATGCAGAGTGTTTCAATTTGTGGTGGATGCAGTGTGTGTACTGTGAATACAGAATGTTTGTGTAGTGGATGCTGTGTGTACAGTTAATGTAGAGTGTATATTAGTGTAGTGAATGCAGAGTGTGTGTCAGTATAGTAAATGCAGAGTGTGTGTCAGTATAGTGAATGCAGAGTGTGTGTCAGTATAGTGAATGCAGAGTGTGTGCATAGTTTAGTGAATGCATTGTGTGTTAGTGTGTAGTGAATGCAGAGTGTTAGTGTAGTGAATGAAGTGTGTGTGTTAGTGTGTAGTGAATGCAGAGTGTGTGTAAATGTGTAGTGAATGCAGAGTGTGTGTTAATGTGTAGCGAATGCAGAGTGTGTGTTAGTGTGTAGCAGATGCAGAGTGTGTGTTAGTGTAGTGAATGCAGAGTGTGTGTCAGTGTAGTGGATGCAGTGAGTGTGTTAGTGTGTAGTGAATGCAGAGTGTGTGTTAATGTGTAGTGAATGCAGAGTGTGTGTCAGTGTAGTGAATGTAGAGAGTGTGTTAATGTGTAGTGATTGCAGAGTGTGTATGTAGTGTGTGTGTTGTGCTAGTGTATGTAGTGTGTGTGTTGTATTAGTGTGTGCGTTGTCTTAGTGTATGCAGTGTGTGTGTTGTGTTAGTGTATGTAGTGTCTGTGTGTTGTGTTGTGTTAGTGTATGTAGTGTGTTATGTTAGTGTATGTAGTGTGTGTGTGTGTTGTGTTAATGTATGCAGTGTGTGTTGTGTTAGTGTATACAGTGTGTGTGTTGTGTTATTGTATGCAGTGTGTGTGTACATGTGCAATCTGGGGGGGCGAGGGGGAGGAAGGGGCATTTTCACAGTAATTTTCTATTAAATTTAATTAAATGTTTCTCCCCCCTCCCTGCTTCTTACCTGTGTCCAGGGAGAGGGGAGATTCCATCCCTGGTGGTCCGGTGGCATGGGGGCCCCCTCTCTTCTAATAACTCTTGCGAGACCCGCTGCCTGTGTGTCGCGCGGAGCGTTGCCATGGCACCCGTTCAGAAGGCCGCAGGTCTCGCAAGAGTTATGAGCAGAGAGAGGAGAACAGGCAGTGTGCTGGGACCCCTCTGCGGTAACAGGGATGCGGGGGCCCGCGGCTGCACACATAGATAGCGAAATTCGCTATCTATGTGTGCAGAGAGGGAAAGTGGGGCCCGGGACTGCCAGAGCAGTCCGGGCCCCCCAGGACCGCCGGGCCCATGACAACCATCATGGTTGTCACCCCCTGATGGCGGCCCTGTCTGTGTATGTGTATATGAATGTATGCCAGGTTGTGTATCTGCATGTCTGTGTGACAGTGAGTGTATCTATATGTAATCATTGTGTGTATCTGTGTATCTGCTCGTGTGTCAGTGTGTGCATCTGTGTGTCTCAGTATCTGCATATGTGTCAATGTTTGTATCTGTGTGTGTATATGGGTCAGTGTGTTGATCTGTGTGTGTATATGTATCACAGTGTGTGTGTGTGCATACATCTCAAAATTCAAAATGCCAAAACTACACACAGGTACACCCCTGCATTCACACTTCAACAATACATACAAACACACCTCTGTGTTAAACACCAAAATTATATATATACACCCGCCCCCCCCACATTCAAAAACATCACTACACATAAATGCATGCTTGCATTCAAATGCCAACACCACATACAAACAAACACCGCATTCACACAAAAATACATACAAAAACGTGCTTACATTCAAACACAAGGGGGACAAGGGGGAGGAGGAGGGCATTTGGGGGCGCCAGGGTGCCTGCGGGAACGGCGTTCCCACGTGTTCCTGCAGGACTCAAAGGCATGCCGCGGGGATTAGGGTATGCTCAGGCACACCCGGCACACCCCGTGCGCATGCCTATGCTGGTAAAGTTTATCTATATTCTTTTTTTTCATATGAGGGGACTACCACAACAAGGCTTACTCTAACCAAAACCAGTGTTTTATAAAAACACTGTTTTTTGGTTGGAGTAACCCTTTAATGTTTGTGGATTTGTAACATATGCCAACAAATAGTGTATTTTCCATCTTATCTTCCTAAATGTCATAACTACCAATGCTGTAGCTCACTCCCTAATCTTACTTATCTTACTAAGAAAACTTCTGCTGACACTGTGAGTGTGTGTTCTTAGAAACTACTGTCTTTCCCCAAAAATAAGACCAGGTCTTATGTTATTATGTTATTATTTATATAGCGCCAACAAATTCTGCAGCGCTTTACAGTAGGTGGACGAACAAATATGTAGTTGTAACAAGACAAGTTGGACACACAGGAACAGAGGGGTTGAGGGCCCCGCTCAATGAGCTTACATGCTAGAGGGAGTGGGGTAAAATGACACAAAAGGTAAGGATAGTGTTAGACTAATGACAGTTGCAAGAGAGGAATCAGTCGGGAGATATTAACAGTTTAATTGATACTCTTTTATGAAGAAGTGGGCTTTTAATGATTTTTTTGAAGGAGTGGAGACTGGGTGAGCATCTAACGGAAGAGTGAAGTGAGTTCCACAGGAACGGTGCAGCCCTCGAGAAGTCTTGAAGGCGAGCATCAGAGGTGGGAGTACGGACAGAAGATAGACGTTGTAACGGATCGCATGGCACCCCGACTGGGTACCTCCGTTGAAGGATGCTCCTAGCGCTTCCTGAGGACTCCAAGCACTCTGGCAGACACCACAATCACCGAACCGGAGAAACAAATAAATTCTCCCAAGCATATGAATGCTGTAGACAGTTGAATAGGAACCATACGAATAGGTTTACACTCCTAGCAGTCAAACTGGAACAGCATACAATAAATCCTCCCTCAATAATGAGACGACACTTCACTTTGAGGGTTAAGCAGGAACTCCCTGTACTGTCACATACAGTCTCTTTTATTCCCAATCCACAAACATAGTACAGCCCACAGGGCGCTACAAAACAACCAATCAATCCGTACAATACACCCAGACACTCCCACACAAAATCCTCCCCTCTGCCTGTGATATGATTACTGAACACAATGGGTAATCTCATTATCACCGGCAGAGGAATACAGTTTTTACACAATATTTATAACTTCTAAATTATACATGTCACAAACATAAAACATACATTTTCATAATCAATCCATTCAGGGGAACAACATTTAAAAAATGGCACGAATCAGACCAGGGGTTCAAAAGTTAAGGGAAAGTCCTTTGTGACTAAATGAAGCATGGCTTTCCGGCCCAAACCAGTTTCAGAGTCTTCTATCCTGGAGATTGAATTGAGAAGTAATTCAATTATCTCCCAGGACAGACACAAGACTCCATTATGCACATGGTGAGCACAAAGCATTAAAATATTATAAAATACACAAAGTCACATTTTATACATAAAACACAGACATGTCACATATCCCCAGATAGCTGGGATCTGAGCGCACAAAACTACCGAATAGCGCTCAGATCCTATTCACACAGTTCAATTGCCATGGAGCCGAAGTCTTTAACTACACGAATGGGCTCCATGGCATAGCTATCTGGGTTAACCCATTCACATAAAGTCTGGTCCATAGTCCAAAGGCAAGAGGCAGGCAAGAAGCCCCCTCCAAGGACACGTGGCGAGGCCAGTTTCGCCACAGACGTAAGTCTTCAGCAGAGCGTAAGGGCCTAGACAGGACATACTTGTGTATTAGGGAGGATATATAGGTTAGAGCAGCATCATATAGAGATTTGAAAGCAAGAACCAGAATTTAAAATTTAGCCCTATATCTTACCAATGCAGGGACTGACAGAAGGGTGACGCACAGGAGGTGCGGGCGGACAGGAAGATGAGCCTCGCCGCCGCATTCATTATGGACTGTAACGGTGCAAGTTGGAAGCACGTAAGACCACTGAGAAGCGGATTACAGTAGTCAAGGCGAGAAAGGACAGTGGAATAGTCGATAATAGTCAGAAAACTAGCCAAGGTCAAGGACACAGAACAAGACACAGCGATAAGGAAAAGCCAAAAGTCAAAGGTACCAGAAATCAGGGAAGTCAAAACAAAACCAAAGTCAAAAACCAGAAAAACACTATCAAGAACACACTCTTGGATAACCATCTAAGGGAAACCACGACAGGGCAATGAGCTTAGGAATAAGTGAGTTTAAATAACCATCTTCAGATACGATTGTCTGCACCTAACCCTTGACCCCAAAATGTGCGTGTGCATCTTTTGTGTGATGTCACACGCACGTCAATGTTGTCTTTACCGCGGACAGACGTGGGACTATATAATTGCATGGGTCTGCAGCGGCCGACGTGCACCAACATGCCGCACAAGCCTGGCATCATGGCAGAAGACCGCCGAGCAGCACTCCCCTCGATCTTCAGATGGTAATTATCTCCGTTTTTTGTCACATGGAGATGAAGAATACATAACCCATAGAAACTTCCCCTGAACATAGACCAGTTCACAAGAGCATGGAATCCCGCAAATCTATGTTCGGAGAAACTTCCCCAGACATAGATTAGTGAACTAGCGACTAAGGCTTATTTTCGGGGAAAGATGGTATCAGGGTTCATCCCTAAAGTGAGAATTTAAACTGAATTTCAACTACATTTCAAATTTCAGGTCAAAATAATCACACTTAATCAAATGTTCTTTGTTTGGCTGGTCTGGCCTCCGATTTGAAATTCACTTTGAAGTCTGTTGTATCAGCTGCAGTGTAAAAAGGGTTAAGGTATGCATGCGTAACACTGTTTCTTGCTTGAAATATAGATTGGAATTGTATATGTGAATGAATATAAGAGAGTAGGCGTATAGATGACATTTTCTCTTGGCATAAAAATAACCCATCATCTGTGTTTGTAGAGAGAGGCAAACAAAGACTGAGGAGATTTTGCAATAAAATCAAGTTATAGTGCTAATCCTGGGAACACAGATTGGGGGTTTATACAATAAACAGTGACTGGCATGTCCTGACAACCTACCTGGGTTTGATATTTTACGGCTCCGTTATAAAAAAAAACACAGTTTTGCATTCAATAATAATTTTTTTAAGGTAAAATGGTTGATAAAAGTAATTAATGGTATCTCCCAGACACAGGCAGCTGACACACAACCCTCCTCCCCCCAAGTTACCCACAATACAATAATGCATCCAGGTCCCAGATAGGACCCCTGCAAATTTAAGGGCAATCGGAAGTACAGAGCCTGAGAAAATGTTGTGTAAAGATCGGGGCTTGTGCTCTGTACATCCCTGCAAACAGTTCCATAGAATCATAGAATCACTTGGTTTAGGCCAGTCGATTCAAACTTCACACCAAAACCAGGCTGCGACCAATCCGGAGAAAGGGCGCATACACGCAGTGACCAATCAACACTCAGGGAGGGGTTACAAGCTAAGCCCTCCAACTCGCATCGACCAATCGGGAGAAAGGGTGCAAACCACTTTGAATGGTAGCTCCCTCTCCCATTGATCGGCATAGACTTCTAGCCAGCGGGACTCTACGGCTTTGAAGCCACCTCATGGCTCCAGAGGGTCGGCTAGGGCTTGCGGCGCTCTCTGATGGATATCTCAACTTAGGTAGCACCAGAGAGAATGCACTTTGGGCGGCTACAAGCCCAGACTCGTAGCTCCTGGGTCGGCGCACATAGGGCAGGCAAGCAAAGTGGCTGGAACACCGAGTGGAACAGGGATAAATGCAGTCTTTTGGGGGACACAGTTTGTGACAATAGCCTTTCGGAGACACAGTTTATTACAATCCAGAATAGGCAGAATTTTTATTTGCAAAGTCCTGGTTCAAGAGGACACAAAATTGAATTTTTTGAAGTGTAGTTGGGGTACCTGAGATTCACATTGTACAGGTATGTCCGGCCCTGACTGTATTAAATATCTGACTAAACTGATTCTGTCTTGTTATCTCGCTAAGGTGTAATTATTCTGATTTGTTTCTGGTCTGTGAAAAAAAAGCTACTGGGATCTTAGAAATATTGCAGACCCATTGGGTCATTCAATTATATTTGACTTACAAAAAAAGTTACATAGCTATTTATAGTTTGTTTTGTTATCCATCTTTGTCTTTAGCTCATTTACTCATTCCAACTCTTTAATGTATAGTAATGTATAAACTTGCTTTACTATATACTGAGCTTTCTTTTCCATAAATAGATTGTATTGTTTTGGGTTCAAATATATTAACAACCAAGAATGAGGTGGTGAGGTTTCAGGGCTTTGCCAGTGACATTTAGGGCCATTACTGGAATAAAAGCTGTATTATTTGGCAAGCATGAATGTGAGAGGATACACACACGTTACATAAACGTGTTCAAGCTGGGGTTATTCAAAGTGACTGCAACCAAACTCAGTGTCAACTTTGCTGTCCAAAAACCACAAGGTCTATCAATCCTATGTAACAGGACAGAAGTAAAAAATGTATAGGACCTTACAGAGGGCAAGCTCAGAGGGACACTATAGTCACCCAAACAACTTTAACTTAATGAAGCAGTTTTGATGTATATATCATGCCCCTGCAGTCTCATAGTTCAATGCTCTGCCATTAAGGAGTTAAATCACTTTGTTTATATAGCTCTAGTCACACCTCTCTGCATGTGACTTGCACAGCCTTCCTAAATTCTTCCCGTGAAGAGTCATCTAAGGTTTATACTTCCTTTATTACAAATTCTATTTATGGTTTCCCTAAGATCAGGACTAGAAGTACTGGAGACAGGTGGACGTGTGTCCAAAAGAGTAACATTCCTGCCAGATACGGGACGCTTGGGAGATGTAAGAATAATGGGAATTACATTACACAGCATTTAAATAGAGATATATAACCTTCACCATGGACTGATCACAACCCTAGCCAGGAGTATTAGGGGGTATTTCTAATTGCTCTATTAGACATTTCTCTCCAAGGAATACCACTCTAAGGACCCCATCCTTCTAAACATGCAGTGCTAATACACCACCTTTATCAATAATCTCCAAGATCTCAGACAGGGATATTAATAGTGAGAAATGCTGATACCAAGATAAAAGAATATTTATTTATAAAATATTTTACCAGGATGGATACATATAGCAATATAGTAAATATATACTTTGTATTCCATTCAGAGGCAGTTGTGCTTTTTAACCCTGCACTCAGCCCTGTCACTGCTCAGAGCAGCAGATCCTCTGAGGTCCATTGCAGCAGAGAGTGGTACCCAGCTAGTGATGATACAGTGTGTTCAGCTGAGGATCCAGCATTATTCAGTCACATCAGAGGTGGGGCTTCTGCAGTCAGTAGGAGGGCTTGAATGAATGCAGGGTAACGCATCAAACTCCCAATCCCAAAATATCAAGCATCTCTGTGCATGTATTGAATTATTTAACAGGAGCATCCATGAGAGCAGAGCCCTTGGAAGTGCTAAAGATTGGTAGTGTTCCCCTGCCTTCCCAGGGATGGATGTTTACAGGAGTGCAGTTTGCCTTGTAATGGGATATTGCATGTAAGAGCTTTACTTTGCAAATACTATCACAGCAGCCAACTGTGGGCAAGGTAAGATTTACAGATATCTTACACCACCCCCATCCTTCTATCCCTGGGGATGACACAATGTTTCCAAACTTCTCTTTAATCAGGCACTTTCTATGTTTAGCAGCACTTGTGTGTGTGTGTGTGTGTGTGTGTGTGTGTGTGTGTGTGAGTGTGTGTGTGTGTGTGTGTGTGTGTGAGTGTGTGTGTGAGTGTGTGTGTGTGTTGTTGTTTTTTCTTTAAAGCTAAAATATATTTATATTATTCTATTTCTTTTAATAAAGGCATTGTTACATAGTATCATAATACATAAATTATTGCATCATATTGTC
>OW240923.1:118413724-118469903 GCA_933207985.1 Pelobates cultripes | reverse complement strand
TATATGTACCCACTATATGCTCTATGTATGAGTTACTGTCAGGACACAGCCTCAGTATATGTACCCACTATATGCTGTATGTATGAGTTACTGTGATGACACAGCCTCAGTATATGTACCCACTATATGCTCTATGTATGAGTTACAGTGAGGACACAGCCTCAGTATATGTACCCACTATATGCTCTATGTATGAGTTACAATAAGGACACAGCCTCAGTATGTGTACCCACTATATGCTCTATGTATGAGTTACTGTGAGGACACAGCCTCAGTATATGTACCCACTATATGCTGTATGTGTGAGTTACTGTGAGGACACAGCCTCAGTATATGTACCCACTATATGCTCTATGTATGAGTTACTGTGAGGACACTGCCTCAGTATATGTACCCACTATATGCTCTATGTATGAGTTACTGTGAGGACACAGCCTCAGTATATGTACTCACTATATGCTCTATGTATGAGTTACAATGAGGACACAGCCTCAGTATATGTACCCACTATATGCTCTATGTATGAGTTACCGTGAGGACACAGCCTCAGTATATGTACTCACTATATGCTCTATGTATGAGTTACAATAAGGACACAGCCTCAGTATATGTATCCACTATGCTCTATGTATGAGTTACTGTGAGGACACAGTAGCCTCAGTATGTAGCACCCACTATATGCTCTATGTATGAGGTGCATTGAGGACTTCAGCCTCAGTATATGTGCCCCACTTCCTTTATGCTCTATGTATGGTTACAATGGGACACAGCTACTCAGTATGTGTGCCACTATATGCTCTATGTATGAGTTACAATGGGGTTACAGCCTCGAGGCCCTTAATGGCCCATCCCACTATGTGTGCTCTGTGTATGAGGTTACAGTGAGGACACAGCCTCAGTATATGTACCCACTATATGCTCTATGTATGAGTTACAATAAGGACACAGCCTCAGTATATGTACCCAATATAGGCTCTATGTATGAGTTACTGTGAGGACACAGCCTCAGTATATGTACCCACTATATGCTCTATGTATGAGTTACAGTGAGGACACAGCCTCAGTATATGTACCCACTATATGCTCTATGTATGAGTTACAATAAGGACACAGCCTCAGTATGTGTACCCACTATATGCTCTATGTATGAGTTACTGTGAGGACACAGCCTCAGTATATGTACCCACTATAGGCTCTATGTATGAGTTACTGTGAGGACACAGCCTCTGTATATGTACCCACTATATGCTCTATGTATGAGTTACAGTGAGGACACAGCCTCAGTATATGTACCCACTATATGCTCTATGTATGAGTTACAGTGAGGACACAGCCTCAGTATATGTACCCACTATATGCTCTATGTATGGGTTACTGTGAGGACACAGCCTCAGTATATCTACCCACTATATGCTCTATGTATGAGTTACTATGAGGACACAGCCTCAGTATATCTACCCACTATATGCTCTATGTATGAGTTACAGTGAGGACACAGCCTCAGTATATGTACCCACTATATGCTCTATGTATGAGTTACTGTGAGGACACAGCCTCAGTATATGTACCCACTATATGCTCTATGTATGAGCTACAATGAGGGTGCTGCCTCAGTATAACACAGTAAAGGAGTTTAATCATGCGTGGGATAGGCATAAGGCTATCCTAACTATAAGATAAGGCCAGGGACTAATGAAAGTATTTAGAAATATTGGGCAGATTAGATGGGCCGAATGGTTCTTATCTGCCGTCACATTCTATGTTTCTATGTATATGTATGCACTATATGCTCTATGTATGAATTCTATGAGGACATCACCTCAGTATTTGTACCCACTATATTGTCTATGTATGAGTTGATCTGAAGACTCTTCCTCAGTTTGTGTTCTTTATATGCTCTGTGTTGCTGTGAATACACAGCCTCAGTATATGTCTTCTATATGTAAGGTGGTGTGGAGACATTGCTTCAGTGTATCTGTTCTCTATATGATTGATGTATTAGTGGAAACACAATATATGTGAATTATATAAGTACATCCTCTATGAGTCCAATCTAATACAAGTTCTATGTGTGGTTGTTAGTCACAACCTCAGTATATGTGAGTGGTATAATATGTGCATGAAGCTCTGTTAAAACACAGCCTCAATTTAGCTCGCTCAAATAATCTTAATATGTGTGCAGGCATAGTGTCACTGTATATAGCAGAGGTAGGCTATGTATGATTACTGTTTAAACAGACTCAGTATATGTAACTGATATATCTGGGCATAAGGTGCTGTCAGAAACATCCACAATGTATGTGATTCATATAATCTGTATGCAGGTTGGTAGTATTATATAACCCCAATTTATACACGGCATTGGTAGATTTAATATATACAAATAATCTAATGTCTGTTTTGCGCTGAAATGTAGCACTGCCCAGTTCTAGCAAATACAAATGCCCTGTTCTACTGGGTAAGTAACTATTGCCTACTGTGGATTTTCTATTTCAGTTTTTTAAATGAAGTAGATAAGGAAACAAACTGCTTTTGGCTTTGTATTATATTCCTTCTCCGACAGGTGTTTCAGGATAAGCAATTAACACATTTTACCACTTCAAATAGATTGCAAGTGTTACTGAACCTGTCTGAGCGCCTCTCCCAGGAGAGAAGGAGACCTGAATTTCCAAAGTGGAGCATGGTAATGTCTAACATAATCAATGTTGTTTTTTGTGTGCATACCTATGTAATTATACATGAGACCATTCTACATAAGGGTTTCTATTGCCAGGCATCCTCTCCTCTCTGTACAAGATAGGGAATGTTTCTTCAATTGGTGGCAGTGTTTTACCTTCAGATATATGCTGATTGCTGATGCACAGTTTAGTAGATCATGCTGATTACTGATGCACAGCTTAGTAGATCATGCTGATTATTGATGCACAGCTTAGTAGATCGTGCTGATTGCTGATGCACAGCTTAGTAGATCGTGCTGATTGCTGATGCACAGCTTAGTAGATCGTGCTGATTACTGATGCACAGCTTAGTAGATCGTGCTGATTGCTGATGCACAGCTTAGTAGATCGTGCTGACTGCTGATGCACAGCTTAGTAGATTGTGCTGATTGCTGATGCACAGCTTAGTAGATCGTGCTGATTGCTGATGCACAGCTTAGTAGATCGTGCTGATTGCTGATGCACAGCTTAGTAGATCGTGCTGATTGCTGATGCGCAACGGTAGATGGGTATGATTACTTGATGCTGGCTTGGTAGATGGGTGCTTTGATTTAACGATGCAGCTTAGTAGGTCAGGTGCTTTGATTGCTGATTACGCAGCTTAGTAGATGCGTGCTGACTGCTTTGATGCACGAGCAGTAGTCGTGCTGATTGCTGATGCAGCCAGTAGATCATGCTGATTATTATTGATGCGCACGAAAGCAGTAGATCGTGCTGACTGCTGATGCACAGCTTAGTAGATCGTGCTGATTGCTGATGCACAGCTTAGTAGATCGTGCTGACTGCTGATGCACAGCTTAGTAGATCGTGCTGATTGCTGATGCACAGCTTAGTAGATCGTGCTGATTACTGATGCACAGCTTAGTAGATCGTGCTGACTGCTGATGCACAGCTTAGTAGATCGTGCTGATTGCTGATGCACAGCTTAGTAGATCATGCTGATTATTGATGCACAGCTTAGTAGATCGTGCTGACTGCTGATGCACAGCTTAGTAGATCGTGCTGACTGCTGATGCACAGCTTAGTAGATCGTGCTGATTGCTGATGCACAGCTTAGTAGATCGTGCTGATTGCTGATGCACAGCTTAGTAGATCGTGCTGATTGCTGATGCACAGCTTAGTAGATCGTGCTGATTACTGATGCACAGCTTAGTAGATCGTGCTGATTGCTGATGCACAGCTTAGTAGATCGTGCTGACTGCTGATGCACAGCTTAGTAGATCTTGCTGGTTGCAGGAGCACAAATTGGGCTATTTATTGATCTCCTAAGTAGGTAACGCTGAAACAATTACCTGACTGTTTTCTCTGATATATTTCTTTTCTTTCTATAATCTAATTTACCTGATTTAAAAGCTGTTAATATTGTCTTTTTCTTTCATCTGGTCAGAACTTTAGTATCATTGTATTTTCTGCAAGCTTCTGCTCTGAAAAATTCACTACTCCTGGTCTGCTTTATACTTTTTATTCAGTATTCTCTTTTATCCCTTGGGGACCTGAAAGTTTGGCAATCCCGTTTAGTATGTCAGGAGTGGCATGCTTTTGGTTCTTAAGGAGTTAATGATCAGAAACTTCTGACCGATTCTCCTGTTGTGAAGGGGAACATTATAATTTCCTTTCTGCAATAAAGGTATTCTTTTAGGCTCATATGCTCCAGGTAACTTTGATGCTGTGTATTGCAAGTATTTTAAGGTCTTTCCAGTCCCCAGACCATTCTACCAGGTTTACTATTTCAGGTAACATTCACCTGCTACCTGAACAATAGAGGAAATCCCTAAACAGGTAGTTCCATTACGGACCTCTTCTGATATTCATGGGGATTCTTCTAGGTGTCCTTATATCTGGAATTTGCAACCAATGTGTGGCTTTAAATGGTTGATTCATCCTGCATAATATAATGTAATGCAGCTTGTTGATGACAAACATTTGACTGATATGTTTTACAGGGTCTCTGTACCTAGATCGGTATAAGTTATGGTCACTCCTAACATTGCATTGATTTAATACTTGTGGATTATATGTTTGGATTGGTGTTGATATCTTGCAGATATAACAAGTTGCTTATTATCACCATAGGCTCTGCCATAAGTACTTCATCACTATCTGAAGATAAGGTAAGAGTAAGTATGCGGTTGTTTGTTCTCATAAGGATAACTGAATATCTTCTACTATCCTGCTTATTATGTCTGTTGCCACAATGTACAATGTGCCTATTGCATATCTCCTACTCAGGTTGCACGACAGTCTCTAATAAATTTGATTATGCCGTTTGGCATAATCTGTACTATTTACAATATGTTTATCTTTGAATGTAGGTACTGACGTGGTTGGCCTACATTGCCTACTTATAATTTAGTATTTGCCACAAATTCTATGGTTCATACCCATATTTCTTTTTTCCTCAACTAATCTGTATATGATTCTTTTTGCCTTTGCCTAGTAATGTTATTGGTTTATACCTCTCCTGTAACTGATCATTGCTGTATCAATTCATCCACGGTGTGTAGTATTGTTGTGAGTCTGATTTTGCAATATATATTCATTGTTGCAGTGTTTTTTTTATAACCGGCTCTTATTTCTCTGCTAGGCTCTGCCTCTTTCTGACAGGCAGATAGATATTGATTTGTTTCCTGTATCTACAGGTAAGTAGTTCACTAGGCAAGAGGACGCAATGTGAATTGTCTTTAATAAATACATCCAGAAAGTAGTGGGATTCTCAGTGTAATTCTCCCCATGTTTAATAGCATGGTGTGACTGTTCTCATCCAACAGTGTCTGATTGTTCCAGTATGGTTTCTGGAAGTTAAGCCTTTGTCAAGGTTCTGATTTGATGATGCCATCCATTTGATTTTAAATTTATATCAGAGAAGGACATTATCCTTTCTTGTTGACATAATGGATCTATAATTTCTAGACTGTGTCTGGGTTTCATTGAGGTTCTCTAGCCTTGTTCCTTCTATAGACTAGGCTATCAGGGCCTTAATGCCTATTTGGCTCTATATTTATTGAGGATATTTCAGATATTGAATGCCAGGAGGTTGCTGACCTTGCAGCCTCTAGGGAAAATTATCTTGTCTGAGCAGATTTTATGACAATTTCATATTTATTCTTGTTTGGCTTTGTAAAGTCTTCTAAGATTTATACAGCTCAATAATGGTTTTATAGCTATTAGCTGTTTTTGAACTCTGTCCCTCCCTCGATATATACTGCTTGGGTATTCCCCATGAGTAAATGCTGCCATGAATAATGGTCAGGAAAAATGGAAAATTGTTTCATACTTACCGTAATTTTCTTTTCCTGATAATTATTCATGGCAGCATTACGTTCCCACCCATATACTATAGGAGTTGTGAAGCTAGTTACAAAGACTGCCTGATGGGAAGGGGGAGGATCTATTTATACCAGTTTCAAAGTTCTGTTTCCTGTCCTTTCTGCTCTAAGGGGAGGAGCTAACCCATGAGTAAATTATCAAGAAAAGAAAATTACGGTAAGTATGAAACAATTTTCCATAATCCGACATACTAATTGCAGCTACTTCCACTATCCTAAGATATTAGAAATCCCCTACTATACCAAGTAAAAAAGAGATATCATTGATTATTGAAAATAAGGGCTATGAACATGACAAAATAGTCTACAATATGTGCAACATTAGGAAAGGTGTGGAATCCACGGGCTGGGGGAAATCGATAAAGAAAAATACAATACTTAACCAAATGCAAATTTTCCTCGCAGACTTTATTGATGTATGGTCAAATATTGTAGACAATTTTAAGAATACTTGTATAATATGTCTGATGGGATTGATTCTATTGTTTATAAAATAATATAGACCCCCTTCCAGATTTTCTTTTTATCTGTTTAGTGTAATATTTATGTTGTATACTTATTTCATTGTTACTGAAATATAATTGTTACAATGTAATATAATTAAAAAACAAAACAAAAAAAAAACCTGAAAAGTACATTCACAAAGAAAAAGGTTCCCAACAAACGTCTTTTAATTTGTTTCACCACCATGTGCCATTGCTGCAAAGCACAGATAGTTACTCAGTAGAAACATTTACCAACAACAACTCTTCATTAGAAAACATTAGCGAATCAAATTAAAGCACATCAGAAAACAAGTGCAGCATCTGTCATTAGAATTTCATTAGAATGTTTGGGCCACAAATTGAGTAGCATCCTCAACCATCTTCTCAAAAACAGAACAAAATATTTTTTGGTGGGGGGGGAGAGGATGTGTTATTGAAGGAATGTTAATCGAGCGTATTTGCCATTTTATTTATGGCGCTATAATTAAATACATACATTAAGCTGATCTTCCATCCACTACAGCCTGAAACATGCATTTGTTTTATTTTAGGAATTATATAGAGATCTGAAATATTCCAAGACTTGGTGGGTGACAAGGTTTAGCATACTGGGGTCTCGGTGCGGAGAAGAGAGAAACAAGCACACTGAACCATTGATACTGCTTTAATAAACATTCCGAGGTAGTTGTGCTTCAGCAAGCGCAAGGATGCATTTTGCCGTTTCATGTTTACTCCTGTACAGTCTTCAAATGCCAAACAACTGTATACATTTAGAAAGAATCGTGGAAGGGTAGCAGAAAAATACAAACATGCCACTTCATGGCAAAAAGTAATATATCTCCAGTGTTCTACTCTCACTATTTATTAATCAATATCTCTTAGAATTAAGACATTTTATTAGTGTACTAGACTTGTGCAAAAATGCGTTTTAGCCTTTTTTAAATTTTTTTTAAAAGAATCAAAATCCTTTTAACTCTGCACCCAAACGAAGAGATTAATCTGGGATTTACCAGTGACGTCTTATCCTAGGCGATTAGATTTTTTTTTTGGTTGAGGATTACAAGGATTTTTGATTTGGACTAATCGGCAGAAACTTTTTTTTTTTTTTTGTGTCTTGTATGTTAATGGCCTACTCTGTTAGTGTTCAGGATGATGTAGGTCTAGGACCTTAAAGAATCTTTCTAAAGCCACTTTCTAAAGCTGGATCAATCAGCTGAAACCTCAAATTGGGATTGATCTACTTTTACAACTTTTAGTAAATCCACTAAAATGGGATTATCCTGTCTGGAATGGACCACGGAATTGACAAATTATAAGCCATAAATACTCAAAACTGTAAATTGTTTTATTCCACTCCATATTTTTCCCCTGAACTTGGCTACTTTGAAATAAAAATTGCAATTCCCTGCTCCGTGGCCACAATTTCACAGTTTAGTTCTTAACTCTGCTTATCTTGTATGGCTAATGTTAGTGTTAATCAAGTATTATTAGTAGCATCCTCGATGTTGGTTCAAAACATAACACCTAACAAATACAAACAGGAGAAGGTTCAGAAAAGTGTCTAACCAAGCTGCTGGGCAACAGCCAAAAGAAATGCAGTAATATGTCTACCACCATAAAAACTACAACATATTGTAGTGGCTATGGTGCTTTGAGAGCCAATTTAAAACGAAGCATAAATACATACGACCAATAATATTTCCACTCTCCCTCCCAGGACTTTTTGACTTATTTTTTAAACTTAGTTATTGCCTTAGAATAATTTCTTCTATCAGGCCGGGAAATATAAACAGAACGGTCTTGTTTTGCAAAACGTATTGTAGTATTCGACCATTACTGTCTGACATGAGCGCTGTGGGATGGATATGACCCATCAGGGGCTTTTCTAATAAATTCCGCTGTGTGAAACTAGACAGCTGGCGATTAAAGCGAATGTTCGTGCCCTATGAATGCAGCATTGATAAATTGCCCTCGTATATGCAGATATGAGCTAAATAACCACTAACATGTTCTATGACACATTTGCGCTGTACCTTGTGGATTCTATTTTGTGTCCAAAGAAGCACGACACCATAGTTTTATTGATTCAGAACGGTCACCAGATCTGGGACTGCTGGGTAATATGATCTATTTTAACAATAATCTGATATTTATGCATTTACAGGAAGGATGTTTTTTTTAGTACAACTTGTCAGAGCAGGGGTTCCCAACCCAGTCCTCAAGTAACCCCTATCAATCCATGATTTAGAGATTACCTTGTTTTGTCCAACATGTTTTTCTTTTTCTAAAAACACAGCTGGGTAATCCCCCAACTTCCTGACTGTTAGGGGTACTTGAGGACTGGGTTGGGAACCACTGTTAGAAAGCTTCCTTGTACCCTTACCAGCCACCTACGACTTCTGTCTGTTGTGAAAGGATTATAGGCGCGCATGGACAGTCTAATATGTGATGACCTGTGCCTTGTCACATGGGTTTGTAAAAAGGAAGTATGTTGGCTGGGTGCAGCCTGTAAGGTCGGCTTTCTTTATTCACAGACTTTAAGGCCATCATTTTACTGCATAAGACAAATTAAAGAGTGGTTGGAGGATTGTGTAACAATCAGATTATTAACAGAGGTTGGAGCAGTTTTTGCAAACAATGTTTGATTGCACAGTTTCCAATAAACAGCCATTTTTTTTCTAGCAGCAAGAGGTGTACTGGATTGGGGAAAAAATTCTGGGAAGATCTGGGATTTTATTTTTAAGTGAGAAGACATTAAAAAAATAGTCTTAATGAATCCAATTGTTAATTGTATCATTTTACATGTAAGTGTCCCTGGCCAATTTCTCTTACAGAATTATCTGATAAGAATATAAAGTTGAGATGTAATAGGTATGGGATTAGCAGGTCAGTGTATTGTACACAATAACTAACCTAGTTAAGTCAGTGCTTTAAACCCCCTTTACAAAGTATAAGCTGCAACATAGGTTCTTAGAATCACCTAACAAACTCAGGACCTGTATCGGTGACCACAACATCTCTTCAATAAATAAACCTGTCACTATGACTCTGACATTGCACATGGTTTGGTGTTGGGTCCTAATTAACGATGAAGAGGAGTACTAACTCCTGTGTCCAAGAACATGGGAGCAACAACTGTAGTTATTTCTAGACTCAAAGTGACACTGTCTTAACATCACCGTATACAGCGAATATGTAATTAGTCATAGTGACATTCTGTAATTGATTGAGACAACAAATGGTTACCTCTTCCTCAGCAGTACCAGCACTGCCGAAACCCAGTGTGTATGTGTGTTACTGTAAAACCCACAGACACACTGATCCTGCCTACATTCATGGTTATTCCTGCCCCTTTGATGCCAACACACTGGCTCCATTATAGGGCTATAATGAAGTAAATCCATATGTTCTAGCAAAACCATAATATAATGTTCTAGCACGCACCAGGACAAAATCATAGCAAGTGTTTTGGTTGACGAGACAGAGCAGCGCCACTTGGGAGTGTGTTCTGCTCGTGTCACTCAGTTGTTGGTATATAGATCTCAGAACTCTATGCAGAAAACTGGTGACACTGGGGACACTTCTAAACAGGTCATCAAATCTATATATTGACTAGTGATTCTGATCACGGAATATTTAGCAGACATTTTATGTGGTTCAAATTTTAAATAAACTTGTATTACCAGGACAGGTACACTTTAAATGAACACACAGAAAAATAGGGGACAATCTGCTAAATACAAATAAAAAACATAGCATATAACTGTGTGGAGACTGGTATTGATGTGTGATCACAAATGGTCACTCACAATTTTGAAGATTTAAGATAGCCTTGAATGATGTCTTTATGGAGTTAGAACAGCTTTAATGTGTTATTCAATATCCAGTATGTTGTCTCTCCTCACATATTCATCAGCGAAATAGATATGTGTGTCTCAAAAAAAGAAAATGTACAAAAATGTAGTGCACTTCCAGAATATGTTAAAAAATGTATTTAATGACTTACATTTAGGTATAAAACAAACAGCATGTCACCATACACGTCCTACGCGTTTCGTCCTGAGGACGTGTATGGTGACATGCTGTTTGTTTTATACCTAAATGTAAGTCATTAAATACATTTAACATATTCTGGAAGTGCACTACATTTTTGTACATTTTCTCTTTTTGAGACACACACACACACACATCTATTTCGCTGATGAATATGTGAGAAGAGACAACATACTGGATATTGAATAACACCATTTAAAGCTGTTCTAACTCCATAAAGACATCATTCAAGGCTATCTTAAATCTTCAAAATTGTGAGTGACCATTTGTGATCACACATCAATACCAGTCTCCACACAGTTATATGCTATGTTTTTTATTTGTATTTAGCAGATTGTCCCCTATTTTTCTGTGTATATCTATTGAAGACAAGAGGAAGTCTTCGGGGATTCATCTGGATACTTCACCTTAAGATAAGGGAAGTTTTGGTTTGCTCCTATACTTTATTATTTTCACTGGGGTTGTGTTCACATATATTGTTGTTTTCTTTACACTTTAAATGAAGTCCCAAATCATAAAGGATCAGGTTTTGCATCAGGAAAAATTAAAGGTAATGAATTCCACTTCTGAATGAAACACCAGTAACAAGGGCCAGCATATTCCAGGATGTATATTGTGTATAAACATTGACGCAGCATATTAAAAGTGCAACCTTATAGCTAGTAGCAAACTCATTAATCACTAAAGGGATCTCACACTGGTTATTTGATTCAGAAAAAATGGTGGATCTATTTAACACTACTGGATCAAAGTCTTACCTTAAATAAAAAGGGACAGTACTATTATAAACGAACCATTTTAATGCATTAAAGGCAATACCAGCACCAAAAAAATTACTTTACAGAAAATGAATCCAGGTCCTGGGTTTTGAAACATACTTTGAGAAATCAATCAATTCAGTCGTAATCCATATCTAACTGATCGTTATGGGACTGGTCAGCCAAACAGTAGTCATCAGTTCAATGAAGGCTGTTACAGAGACAAAAGACACTCTATATAATGTAAAATGGGCATAATACAAGCGTTGTAACTGGAGGTGAAACAGACACACAGGCAGAGTAGCAGAGACAGGCAGAGTAGATTAGGGAGGAAGGCGCCGAATGCTGGAAGGGCAGAATTATACTGTTGTGCAATCCAGAAGGAGATAGTTACATTGATCAACTTCACATAGAGCAGTCAGGTAGATGAGGAATCTGCCCAAAGAAGCAGCCAGCTGGGGTTAGACAGGAGTGGAGCAGTTTTTTTTTTTTCGATCATTATACTTTGTTTACAAGTTTTCCTGGTATCTTTCAAAAACACAGGACAAGGATTCATTTTCTGCAAAGTTATTTTTGGTGATCGCTAACCTTCAACCTTATTAACATATGCTAAACTGTTCATATTGGCATTCTAGCTCCTCGGTAACCAAAACACAGGCTCGTCATGCATCAGAACAATTTGAGAGTTTTAAAGGAGCCCGATCACTTGAGTTTTTTTATAAAAGACAAAAACTTTGTAAAACTCAACTTCACATTGCAATTCAATGAAAAGGTCTATGAGAGTAGCTTATGCATGTGGTTCCCAATCTGCCATTGTTCAAAACAGCACATACAATGGCATCTCATGAAAATCTATGTAGGATAAAGCAGGGTCTATCCCATAGAATCCCATTTTGTTGTAGCAGCGGGGGAGCTACAGATTATATACATTATATATTTATTCATATGCTGTAGCTCTTTCAATACATTATATTTCAAGCAACAATTAATCTAATTGTTCAGAACCCCAGCAGCCTCAGATCAGCACCAGGGGGTTTACCTAAAGCTCCCAGAAGTAAATGAGACTTTACGGGCCCTTAAATTGGGGTGCTTACAGTGAGTGCATGCGGGAGGGCTGCACTATACACATCGCTGCCCTGTAGGATTTATTGTGACAGGCATTCTCAATGCAGAACTTGTAACCCATTCTACGCATACACAGATTACGTAACTGCTGTGCAAATAGTGACAAAAGTATACAAACCGATGCTATCAAAAGTGTATCTTTCCTCGCCTTTATAAGATCCTAATTTACCACCAGTAAATTTAAGATTTTGCATACGAATAATCATTTTGTACATTTAGCAGTTTGTTAGACACCCACTTATATAACATACAAATGCCTCGAAATTAATAAACAATTTAGTAAAGCAAATCCTCCTTTTCAACAGAAGTGAACTCTCATAAAAATTTCAAAATAGATCAACAATTTTCTGAAATATCTAACAAAAATACATAACTCCACTAGTTACAGCTTGAAAAAACTTTTGCTACATTTAAAACAGCAAATTTACATCTTCATTAGACGCTGGCTGCAAAATCAAAAGATGCAGCTCTGCTTTTACACTAAAAAATTAAAAATCTGCAAGTTTGACCTCTAACATTCTTGTATCTATTTCACATGAAAAAAAAAAAAACGAACCAAACATGAGGTTTAGGTAATTCAATATTAAATAGCAGAAGTATCAATACATTAAAATATAAAAAGTACAATTCTTGTTCAGTAACGGTGGTCTTTGAGGGTAGACTGTTCGTTTTGAAATCATAGCTTTTTCTGCTTGGAAGCATTCCGTTCTGACATTGCTTCTCCGTTTCTCTGTTTTTCTTCTTCTTCATTCTTGTATTCCTGTTTCTGCCTCCGGATTTCTTTATAACGCAGAGTGATATCTCTGAAAAAGTCAAAGGAAAAAAAATAAATTGTACATTTAACTTAAATCCAAATCCAGCTATAATAACGGTATCCTCCCAGATTTAAAAAAGAAACTAAAGTTAATTATAACTTGCTTTAAATTGTCCCCATATTCACTGGATACATCACAGATTACAAAGATACATTTTGTATTCAATGTAAATTTTTGAGATACTCACCTCCGTTTCAGTCCTGCCATTTTTAGGGCCTCATAAGTGCCACTCTCCACTGCCCCAAACAGGACAAACCTCCACGGTGACCTCAACACAATGGCTTCTTTACCTGCCTGCCGGCATTTTAATGACGTGACGTCAGTCACTCCTTTCCCTCTCCTCCCTAGAAGTGTCAGCTATGGAGTTTCCATAGCAACCACAGTTCATGTGCTGTGGTTGTTATGCTTTGAATGCAGAAGGGCAGACTGTGGGTGGTCTTTTCTGCTCTCCCTTGTCAGTCTATGCCAAGTATATGACTGAAAGTTGGGTGAAAGACCAATTTATAAATAGGTCTTTCTCGCTGGCAATACATATGCTAAGAAAATGGACAGCACAATGCAAGGATGAAATTGCATGCTCTGTCTAAATAGCATGCATGGTTTGGGGGGGCGGATAAGTCCCCTTTAATCTGGTGTGAGCGTGTTAACATTACTAACCCCAATATATAACTAAAGCAACAATGCCAAAAGTACCGGTAATTATATTCTAAAAACTATTAGTGTAAATAATGTTCAATTGCCCAGGCTGCTGGTCCAGCTACACCTAGACTGTTTCACACGTGACATGTAAGCAGCGTTTGTGGACTTGTGTGGATCTCTGTCCCTCTTCTACACTGTTGCAGTGCATGAAATTGCCAACTGCACTGCCACATATCGCCTACAGATGTCACTAAAATGCCATAAACCAAACTAGTCAGGTTTTTCTCAGTACTCCAAATAGTTGTAAAACATCCTTTATTCACAACCTCAAAAGAGCAAAACGTCTTGCTCAGGAAGATTAGCAGTAAGATGTTTTTAAAGCAAACACAGAAATTTTACGAGACAAAAAACAAAACAAAAAAAAATGTACAATTAAAAAACAAAACCAGAGTCTAATAATGTAAGATTAGAAGTAATGAAGATAATTTATAAACACAAAAGGCGGTTTTAAACGTTTTGCAGTTCTGGGACTGCGGAGGGCCAAGCTTATACGAGGAGAGGTATACCTATCTGCAAAAGGCACAGGTGTGCCCAAAAAGGTGGCCGTTAATCTACATGCAGGGAGCGGCTCCAGCCATTCCCACTCATGTGCAGTGTTCTGGGGACTTGGCTCCGAGATGTGGGATACCAAAGAGATCCCGAATCTCAAAATCTAGACTGTATACTGTATTAATCAGGGATTGTTGGAAGATATGCTTGTAATTCTTAAATTTAAACCCTTTACTACAAAACCTGTCTATCACATCGCAAAGTAACATTAAACAATATGTAGTCTATACAGCAATATTTACCTTTTTAACAGGCAAAAACTAAAGTTCAGACAAAAAGTTATCTGGCAAGTTTCATCAGAGAGATGGGAAGAAATGTCATTTTACTTTACACACTCGAATTTAGGACAATAGTTCACTGTATCTATACTACGGGAAATAAGCCCACATTCACATATTCTTTTTACAAAAAATGAAATCTAGAAATTCTATTTAGTGGAAACAATGCATTATTTAAAGGCACGCCATAGCGTTAGGAATTCAAAATGTGCATTCCCAACGTTACAGTGCTCGAGGTGCCCAGGCCCCACTGCCAGGGTAAAAAAGTTGTTTTGCTTGCCTTTTCTCCCTGGCAGTGCTGGCATTCGTCACGTAGCTCCACCTCTTTGGCTGATATTAAGGCTGATTAGGAAAGCAAAAAATGCCACTCCGACCATCTGATAGAATAGTGGAATCCTCCTGCATTATTTCAGCAGAAGCGCCTCTACTTGCTGTCTGTACGAGAACTACTTGAAACCGATTAATCTATCAATGAAATCATTGCTGTTTGAGCAGAATGCGAATGTTTTCAGCTGCAGCATTAAAACAGAGCCTCATGGCACCCACACCACTTCAATGAGATTTTCTTTATCTGTAGAAATTAATAAATGAAGCTTCACTCAACCCACAGTGTGGGGTGCCCTGGATATAATCCATGAAAATAAAGGGTTCAGCATGCCAAGGTTTAAAGCAATTAGTGGAACACAATAGACAGATACACTACTGTATATCATTTTACAGCCGTATATAGGTGGAGTAGGGTAAGGGAACTCTGTCTAGGGTTAGGGAACGGCACAGCATTTTAAGACTCTGTTAACTCCTATAACTGTCAGCCAGGCAGGCAAAGCCTTGCTTCTCGCATGATTTTTTTTTTTTACCTGAATGATTTGCATGTAACCTCCACAGTTCTGTTCAGATTTTGTAAACATTCAGAGTCATGTATCATCATTTAACCAATGTGTCCACTTCATCATATTAAAAATCAATTCAATATTATTTGTCTGTGATCTAGCTTTGAAGAATATTGTTAGGCCTGTAAATCCATTTCCTTTATAACAGTGGTGCCCAATAGGTAGATCTCAGATGTTTTAAAACTACAGCTTCCATGATGTTTTGCCATTCTAAAAGGCATGCAAAGCATCTTGGTAGTTGTAGTTCTACAACATCTTGGGATCTATCTTTGGGGCACCCCTGCTTTAGAACATATAACCTAACCCATACATCTGTATCAATTAGCCAACCCCAAGTACAAGCAGTTCAGAGACTAGGAGGAAAAGAAATTACCTGATAAAAAACCGCCACGCTGTCCAGATCAACACAATAACTATTCCAAGGATCCAGCATTGTGCGACATAAAAGGGTAACGGTAACGTTAATGTGTGTGGGTCATACTTTGCGACAATCAGGAACTCTGTCACCGTTATAGCAGCCACCATCCACGCCTGTTGGCCCAGCTTTTTATGGATCTGCCTAACCAGAGAATGAATAAAACAGGATTAATTTGCTTCATTGCTTACCTGTGTGCTACAAATATTAATACATACAATAATAATATTGACTATGCTCCATTTTAGAATGATGTTAATCTTGCTTTAACAATAATAAAAGGAGTTACAATACAAATAAACAGTGTGCTAATAAGACGATACTTGGATGGTTTGTGAATATGTTAGTAACACGCAAACTAACACACAGATTAATTTTGCTCGGTTTGACCTACAGGTTTTACAACACCCCCGTTAGATGTAACAAGAGTACAATAATGAGACAGCCCCAGGTAGGAGTTGAGGCGCAAAGCAACACGTCTCCTTCACTCACAAATAAAAATAATAAAGATTCCCCTCTAAACACCTATCAGAGATGTCATTGGTGGTCGGTTATCTGTGCAATGTGCACCTGCCAGCCTCAATGAAATACAAGCTCAAAACTGCAGAATGACGGAACTTTAGTAATGAGGTTGATAAGAGCAGAGATCATAGCGAAACACTGCTCCCCAGCGGGACAGACTTCTCAGCCACTACAAGGGAACGATTACAGCCACCAAGCTGGGCGTCTGACATGTCTCAGTATTTCAGGACAGGTGGCTGAGAGTCACATAACCGAATTGAGAGGGATAGAAATGGTACCTTAAAACCCCTGATATAGAGGAATCTCCCATGAGGTTTCATTACATTAAATATGATGCTCTGTGATAATGGAATATTGGATAGAATATTATTCTAAGTGCTTTAACTACCATATTTCTGGCAATAGCAAGTCCTCTGTAGCATTGTTTATATACGCATTATCAGCGAAAATATTGTAGCAACTAGAAAACAGGACAATATCGATGCTACTGGCCATTGCTGAATAAACTATTTGTGTGCATTATTTAAAAATGTGTAAGCAGAAATTAAATGAACGATGCAGGTGATATCAGTGTTTATACAGTCGTGTGACCAGCAGTTGGTTATTGTAAAAATTTGCAAATAAGGCAGACTGCAGATCCCAATTTAAACCTGTTATACCTGCCCAGTGAATGCAGGTGGATCCCGATAAGAAGGGAAAGTAACCCCATAAAATGGGGCTCATTAGCCAAATAGAACCAATGAATGAACAGCACACAAAAAAAAGACAGAAATTATAGTTCATGTCCTTTCCTTCCAAGAAATAAATGACAGTAAATATTCAGATTTTCAGCAGATGATCAGGAAATAAAATTTAACTTACGAGTCATCCATGAAATCGTAGATTTCTCTCATGGCCACACCTCCCACATTGACGAAGAAGACAAGTCTTAACAAGACCAAGTAGTGTTCTGGGGGCATCCACAAGACAAACTTGAGGTAAAATGTGTTGAGCTCTGCCAATAAAAACTGAAAGGGGTTTGAATATGAATGCTGCAGCCAAAAAACTAAATTAACATTAAATTAAAAAAAAACTAAGTTAAGAATAAGGACACTGAACACATACAGACATTTAACATCTACAGGAAATGAAAATAAATGTAAAAAAAATAAATAAGACCGTCTAAATTGACAAATACTTAAGAGGTTCTGTTATCCAGAATTATCCCCAATATAATCTATTTCAACCACTTAAGGACCACATGACGGTCTATGTCATTATGCAGGTCACGGCTGTAATATATAGTTCTGCCATGGACTGTCATGCAGTAAAAGTACCAGCAGGGGGTTTAAACCAGGTTTACATGTCATGTCCTTAGCAAGATTGTCTTTTTACAGCCCTCTATGTAAAACAGTATGAAGGGAGAAGAGCTTTGCAGACAAATCGTCCAATTCTGTGTCCCAAACTACTCCGCAGACATTACCAACATAGGTATGCAAAGTGCACCCTGAGGATACCCGCCATCTAAACTTTATGTAAATTCTAATCATATATTAAAGGTAATAAGTACACATTTTTTGATAGTGATACAAAAGCTAATACAAACTCATGCAGAAATGCCATAAACAGGGAACAGGATGAACTATTTGGGCACACTCGATAAACCCTTCGTGTACACCTATATTACAGACATCTTTGTTATAACATGACTTATGTGATTAACATTTAAGCGGTTGCGGTTGGCTATTGCAGGAGATACTGATTGGGTCCATGTTGTGCCCTCCCATCCCAGTAACTACAGTTCAGCATGAGCTTGCTTTGCTGCCCCATCGCCACACATACTAAAAATTGCTTTTTCTCCCTTTTCTGAAGGCAAAACATTGGTACAACATGAATTCTTGTAGCGTGGCAGTGAGGTAGTAGAATCAGGGGTGAGCTAATGTCACTGATACCGGGATGAGTCATTCCAGTGCCCAAAGTGTGTGTAGATAAATTGCTCCTCCATATCGTGTCAATTCATTTCTCTTCTGGATTACTTGGGAGTTGCCCTCCGGGGTCATTATATTATAATTTAAAAAAATAAGAAGAAAGAAGGGTTTTTCAACCCTCACTTGCTGCAGGAATTTCATGGTCACTACAACGTTCACAATGGTTCATTTTGCCCAATCCATCAAGAAATGATTAGACATTTTACTCATTTACAGTTACAAAACACATATTGCCCTTAGTCCCTCTATAGTTTTATTAATTGTGGTCTCCATTAAATCTTTGTGCGAGGATCTACAATTGTACACATGGCATCTTCCGAATGAATTAAAGGGACACTGTAGGTACTACCACCATTTTATTAAATGGATTATGGATCCTGAGTCCTCTGGCATGGTCCCTCCATTCAGTGCTAAACCCTTTTTAAGCAGTTTTGTAGTGAATGGGAATTTCTGGTTTTACATGGCACGCCTGTAGGTCCTCTTTGTAAATGAAGAAATGGGGGGTGGAGGGAGGCGGGGCACGCAGTGAGCCCTGTCCATGGATGAGGAAATGGGGGGGAGGGGAGGGGGGGGAGAGTGAGCACTGTCCATGGATGAGGAAATGGGGGGTGGGGCAGGAGGGGGTAGCGAGCCCAACCCATTGTTGAGAAAATACAGGGGTGTCTGTGAGCCTTGTCTGTGGAATGACAGGGGAAGAGTATTCTATGAACCAAGCATGGGGATATAGGGAGCCAGTGTGTCCAGTTTGTGGATGGGAAAATTGAGGTTTATGCTACTGGGTTACTGGCATTTCATGTTGGTTATTTCCAGAATGCAGATTAGTATTGGAGATCCTCTAATTAAATGTCCCTCACATTATGGGTGCAATTATGAAAGTGTTTACTAAAGTACCTCTCCACAGGAAAAGGGGATTTGAATTCTAACTTGCATTTCAGTCTGCAATTTGTACAACTCAAATAGGTCATTTCAGTTTGTACTGACAGCATGACATGAATGGTTCTGATAAGAAATGATGTACTTCATACTGATTGGTCATCAACCCGCCTCTAAACCAATGCCTGACATTTTAGCCTGAAGGTGGCCATAGGCCGCAATGTTAACATTGCCTTACATTGCTCACCCTGCATGGACATGCTATATTAAGCTGTAGTGGTCCTGTTGGCTATAATGTCCCTTTAAGTATTGCCCAATGGAACCATGGGAAAGCATCATAAAAGTTCAGATTTGTATTTAGTTTTCAGAGTTCATTAGCACTTCAAAAGAAAATTAAAATAAATAAACAGATCAATTGGAGAAAATATTCCACACAAATAAATGTACGTACCACAAATATGATGCCACAGACTGCTAACCACCTTCGCAAATTTGATGCAGGCTTCCATTCAAACTTGACCCAACTATAAGGTGTGAACTGGAATGCTATTCTTTTCATCTTACCCCTGAAAGAGAAAACGCATTGTAACTCAGATTTACTAAAATAAATTGTGGGTGGCCCAACTTGGGTGAAATATGCAGATACAAATGTGAGAGGATCCAAAGAGAGTGAGAAAGCAGAGTTACACAACAGTGGAACACCAGGTAAGCTATGCCCTTATCAGAGAAGATCACCCAAATATCCCCTAATATTCCAGCACAGAAAAGGAGCCCTATGACACAAATTAAGGAAATTCGTTAAGCAAATCTGTCCTGTCACAGTGACCATAGTCATTTTATAAAGGAGTTAATTATTAATCTTCTTGGCAGAACTCGTGTCAATCTAACATGTGTTAGTTAACATTTATGAATTTTTTTAAATTTTATTTTAGAATGAGAAAAAGCTATGTGATAAAATTGGGTCATAATCCACAGTATGAAGGTCAGCAAACCTGCCAAAGATTTTCAAGTGATCAGCCAGAGAAATAGAATCCAATCTGCAGATATTATTTAAACCTTTAGCGAAAATGAATGTCACTGTTTGTGTCAGTTACACTTTGTAGCTAGGGAAACATTAGCAAACATCTTAATCTCTCACATACCCAAGAGACAGACAAATGATTTAATAACAGCACAAACCAGGTTGCAGTGCTATATACCTGTATGTAGGGATATTCCAAAGGCCCTGCCATTGGTAAGGTTTCATTGAAAGCCATTTTAGGGTCATCATTCCACAATAAATTCCCATGCCATTACAGACCAGCACATCCATTATCCACTGAAAAGAAATGGAAAATTAGAATCTTATTTTTACAGGTTGTGTTTTTTTGCTTCTATATCACTCAAGTAGTCACCGTAGTGTCATTCTGAAACCTACATAATGACATTAAACGTACAAAATATTATAGTGTCGTCTAGTTAATACGAAGAAAAGTAATGAGTTTTTTTTTTTTTTTAAAGTTAGGAAAAATTGAGCAATACCATAAATTGTTGTTGCTGATAACTTCTAAAAAGAAAAGTTATTGAATTAAGGATTTTTATCAACAAGTTGAAATATTTTTAATTTCATTTTTTGTTGTTGAAACTTGTTAATTGCGTTCTGAATCCATTTTAACTAAACTTGTTCGAGTAGTTGACACGCAAGTCTTTGGGTGTATTCAACGCATCCATTAAAGTAAACAGTTCTTTCCATGTATCTCCTGATTTACCAATAAAATGATAGAAGAGCAATCAATCTGGATATCTAAAATGAGTTTGAGACACAAGAAGCCAGTTTGTGATATCAGAATTACACACCAACGCTTGATTAGCTGCACAGTCTTTGGGAAAATAACTAGCACTTCCAGCCAATGAAGCCTTAAAGATGGCTGCCGACTGAGAGTAAAGTAGAGTCAGGATAAGCAGAGAAAAACAGCGTTTAGATGTGAACAGTATAAAAATAAAAATAAACCGTCCACACAAATTTATTTTAGAAAAGCGTTGATTCTGTACTTTTATAAATCTCCTTCGCTGAAGTGGTAATTTCACCTTTAAATTATATCACAAACACTAGTCAAATACGGAATTGCAATAACCAGCATGTGGGAAAATAACAGGACAAACATAACAGTTCCTCTCAAATCTAATTATAAATTAACAGAGCTTGAAATGTGAGGTTTCTATAAATAAAATACTTATTTCTACATAATCCAGTATCCTGGGTTGCTAGGAGTACTGCAATTCTTTATGTAGGGGGATGCAACCTTCAACTCTCCAGATGTCGTGGACTAATTCTCCAATAATGCTGATAAGGCTTCTTAAGACATTTAGCCCAGTGCTGAAGATTCTCTACACCTGGTGTTAAAATCCCTCCCCCCCCCCAAAATCATAGTGTAAAACAGGCTAATTGCAAAATAGCAAACAATATCTGAAGCTCTGTTCAATTTATTGAGGTTACAAACAGTCACCGTATGATCACTTCCTGGCAAAAAAAAGTTATCAAGCAGCTTCCAGCAAGTGCTACGATTTTAAAGGAACACTATAGGGTCAGGAAAACAAACATGTATTCCTGACCCTATAGTGTTAAAAACCCCATCTAGCCCCCCAACCCCTAAATATAGTAAAATTATTTTATTCCAGTCTGCAGCTGCTGACTCTGCCCCTGATCTGCCTGCATGGCTGACTTGATCAAAAGCCAATCACAATGCTTTCCCATAGGATTGGCTGAGACTCAAGTAGGCAGATGAGGGGCAGAGGTTGCGCAAGTCAAACACAGCCCTGGCCAATCTATCTCCTCAGAGATTAATTGAATAAATGCAGCTCTATGAGGAAAGTTCAGTGTCTCCATGCAGAGGGTAGAGACACTGAATGTCAGTCACACTGTGCAGCACTGCCCCAGGAAGCACTCCATCTGAGTGTCGGCCAGTAAAGGTATCCCTTAGGCTTAAATGTTAACACTGCATTTTCTCTGAAAACAGGGTTTCCTGTAAAAAGCATGAAGGGAATTATTATACTCATGCAAATACATATGCAAATACAATAAGCTGTAGTTCTTTTCAAAAATGGTATCTGAATAATAATAGAACCAATAAACTCCTCACCAATAAATTACAATTTAAATGGAGGAACGATCGTATTAAACAAAAATAAGAGTAGGTGATAAAACATTAGTCTTCCCCAAACAAATTGGAGAAGCGTTCAGGAAATATCAATTTATATCTCAAAAATAATAATGTAGATAATAAGATGATAAAAAAAATTCTTGAAAAATGTAATCTTTCAAAATTGAATTCTCTAAAATTAGAAGCCTTGAATAAACCCTTTTCTATTGAGGAAATTCAAAATACAATCAAATGGTTTAAAAGAGGGGAAAGGCCCCAGGCCCAGATGGATTTTCAGAAATCTTTTATAAAACATTTAAAAATATTATTTCTCCTATATTACCGCAAACTTATAATGAATTTACCATTTGTAAGAGTATTCCACAGGAATTATTACAGGCCAACGGTCTCCCGAATCCTAAGCCCGGAAAGGATCAGGACACCCTGTCGAATTACCGTCCTATTTGTCTGATTAACTTGTTTTGAATATTTTTATTGTTTTCGCAATATAAGTGCATATTGCGAACTGGTTCGTAATAAAGCCAGAGGTTGCCCACGCAGGGGCTTAAGCAGTAAGTTATAGCATTCATTAAGGTGAACGGTCGCCTACGTAGAGGCTTAAATGTTAGCACATAGGAATAAATACAGATTATCGCCTGCGCAGAGGCGTAATGATCAGAACATATAGGCGTACTTGAACTTTGCTGGAATACATTTCTAAGCATTACAGCATAAAAGGTAACAACATCCTATAATGCGTCAATCTGAAGTAAACTGTAGCTGATCATGCAATACATGTAATGAAGTATATAGGCAAACTAATGCAGTGTTAAAAGAAATGACCATCCTATACTACAAGTGCTGAAGTATGCCTTAGCTATTGATGCGATACTGGTAGAGGGATGCATAAACAAACAAATTATATTACGTGTACATGGGTTCCCATATTATCGAAAAATAAACTAGGGTGCCTATATGTGAGCCTGTTCCTTGAGCGTCTTCTCAGAATGTCAGAGTTAACACATGATATATGTGACTAGATGAGCGCGGTCATTTCTGTGTTAAGATATAAGCATATTAATATACATCGTATAATACAACATTCTGGCTATTCAAGTAGGCAATAATGAATGGCGTCAAGCTTTTGCCCGTGGGGGCACTACAACATAACATATACACATCAGCTTCAGAATGGATAAGTCACCAAAGTAAGTGTCGACAAAGCAGTTACATAAGAAGCGTTTGTGAACTTGGGTATATTCAACACTGAGTGTAGCCATCTGGCGCGGACAGTAACTGAATGCCCAGTGAATGAAAGGGAGCATTTAGAAAATAAAAATTATTCCTGACTGGCAGTCCGAGGGAGGCCCCGCATGTCTCCGCTGCAGCACAGTCCCAGGGATGCCGAGCCTCCTTCCGTCACCTCCGCAGTGCCTCCAGCCCACCGGCCGGGTCCATCGCGGTGCCGTGGGCACTCGGGGGCCGAAACCGTCCACCAGACCCCACCACAAAAGTCCGCGGGCGGCCAGTCCCTTGCACCTCCCCGGCGCCCCGCTGTTCCCTCTGCAGCGCGCACTCCCATGTCTCTCCCGGTGCCGGCCTCACTCTTGGGGCCGGTGCGCGGCCTCCACAGCCACCGGTCCGCCGGAAGGGTAGCGCACTCCTGCCCCACAGGGCTCACAGCAGCGGGGACATGGCTCTCCAGGGACCCCCATACCTAGAGGCCGGGGTACTCACTACTCCTGTGGGTACGGGAGCACCACAGAGGCTCCATCTGGTGCTCCGCCTTGCCCGAGTCTGCGCGAGCCGTCCATGCCAGGCCCCGATGCTGTATGCGCTGCTCAGCTTCTTCTTCTGGGCTTCCACAGGCTCGTTTCAATCTCGCCCTGGGTGCTTCCTCTTGAACTGTGTACCCTCTCCACCGTGTCGGCCTCCACAGTCTCTGTGGTCTGTTATTCTGGCAGGCCTCTTCCTGACTGCCCTTGCCAGTGCAGGGGACCAGCGTGGTGCTCGAGCGGAGATGTCCGCCTCGGCATGTGCCGTCCCCATGAGGCCGGGTTCACCCCCCACCAGCCGGGGGGGGTGGGGCAGGCCCCCGAGCCGGCGTGGTCCCCCAAGGGGATAGGTGACTCTATGATGCATTGTTCATCCAAGCGGATCACCAATCTCTGAGTCCTGCTCTAGCACCGTCTGAAGTCAGGCTTATGCTAACAGGTAGGCCAGATTTATTTGTGTTAGTGTTCCCAGCGTGCTGTCGGCCCTTTGCAGGTGTCTTTTTAATGCTGGGGTGCTTCTCTCTTGCAGCATGCCCAGATGTCCGATGTTAGAGTGAGTTATATTAGGTTTTGTAGCCTTTGTTTGGGGCTCGTGCTCAGAGCCATGCTTGTCTGCTTCCAGTCGGCCCGGCGGCCCAGCCCCGCCCCCCTGTCTGATTAACTTGGACATTGAGATTTTCTTTAAGATACTGTCCGAAAGATTAAAAATAATACCAGATCTTATACATAGAGAAACAGGTTTTGTACCAAGAAGAGATCTGATCGATAATACTCAGAAAATCTTAAAGTACCAACAGCCTTTATAGCTTTGGACGTAGAGAAAGCATTTCACCGGGGTAACTAGAACTTCCAGGACATGGTGATGGCAAACGTTGGCCTGACCGGGTTCTTTGAGGATAGCACTATGGTTCTATACACCACTCCTCAAGCTAGAGTTCTAGGCCCAGATACATTATCTGACTGGTTTTCCATTAAGCATGGAACAAGGCAAGGATGCCCTTTGGTGCCCCTATTATTTATACTTTATCTATTGGACCACTGGCAGCAGCGATCAGACTTAACCTGATCAATGGTGTAAAGATCTCAGAAGAGCATTTTAAAAGTACTATATATGCAGATTTCCTCCTTTCGTTAACTAACCCAGTAAAATCTAATCCCCGAGTTTTAGATATAATTCACAAATTTGGTAAATATTCTGGGTATAAAAACATCAATAAAACTCAAATATTAACAATAAATATAATTCCAGAGGGACTTGAGATTTAAAAAAAAAAGAAGTATAATTGGGACAGGAACAACGAGAGTTGAATATCTAGGCATTCGAATAAGAACAAATATGAATAGTCTAATGGAGGACAATTCTAAAACATTAACATAATTCAAAACTGATCTTCAAAAATGGAAAAACCCAGAAATTTCATGGCTCGGACGATTAAACAATATTACGGCATATATTTTGCCAAAAATTATACATCTGTTCAGATCAATACCTCTAAGAGTACCGAGATACATTTTATCTGAATTTAAGAAACAACTCATGACTTATTTGGGGTAATAAAACATGCAGAATCTTAGAATACCTTAAAAGAGCCAATAAACGTGAATTAATTCTCCAAGACGTAATAGAAATACACGATATTACAATGTTTACCCATTATTTAAAATGGGATTATCAGATTTCTATTGATCCGAGTTGGAAGTCAATGGAAGAATGATCCAGTCATAAAATATCTTTAATCTAATATGGATTGACTAATTATAAATTTTTTTAAATCTTCAAATTAAATCATGAACGATGTCATTCTAGCCTTAAAAATTTTCAAGAAGAAATTGGGGATCTCCAAAACACTCCTTTCCACACCTATAGAAGGAATACAAAGTTATATAAAAAGATATTGCTCTATCAAAGTGGAAAAGTTGTGGAATTCATCTCAAATTACCCCATTGGCAAACTATAAAATAGTTTGCGAATTAAAAACCCAATTTGAATTGATATAAAAAAAATTTTTTAATTATATAAGAATTCAACATCTAATTAAGCAATTACAGATCAAAGAGTATGCCAACTTTGAAAATCTTGTCAAACATCATACAAATAAACTCATGTTTAAAACCTCCCCGGCGTTAAGATGTTCTATAGACATACACAAACCCCATCGATAAATAAATGGGAAAGAGACCTAAAGTTTTCCCACTTAATGAATGGGGGGGAGACTCATTTACACAAGTTAAGAAAATTACCCATAGTTTGAGCCTACATGAAACCACCTTCAAAATTACTCGTAGGTGGTATCTCACAGAATTCAGACATTTAAAGAGAATTATTAAGATACATGCTGGAGATGTGTAGGAGCGGTGGGAAGATTAAATCATATGTGGTGGGACTGTAATGGTTTGGCTGAGATTAAGAAAAATATGGACAACATTTTCAAAGCCCTTAAAGGGACACTATAGTCACCAGAACAACTACAGCTGGTTGAATTTGTTCTGGTGAGTAGAATCATTCCCTTCAGGCTTTTTGCTGTAAACACGGTCTTTTCAGAGAAAATGCAGTGTTTACATTACAGCCTAGGGATACCTTCACTGGCCACTCCTCAGATGGCTGTTAGTGATCCTTCCTGGGTCACGTCTGCCTAAAATGCATCGAAACATTCAGTGTCTCCTCCCTCTGCATGCAGACACTGAACTTTCCTCATAGAGATTCATTGATTCAATTCATCTCTGTGAGAAGATGCTGATTGGCCAGGGCTCTGTTTGAATTGTGCTGGCTCTGTCCCTGATCTGCCTCCTTGTCAGTCTCAGCCAATCCTATGAGAAAGCATTGTGATTGGATCAAGCCATCACTCCTGATTATATCAGCAGACAGCTTGCTGTTCTGAGGCAAAGAGCATGCAGAGCTACAGCTTCAGGCTTGAATAAAAGTATGATTTTACTAGATTTAGGGAGGCATGAGAGTGTCAGAGGGACTAGATGGTGGTTTTAACACTACAGGGTCAGGAATACATGTTTGTGTTCCTGACCCTATTGTGTTCCTTTAAAATACAGGGAGAATTATCTCCTCAAATTCTCTCTTCCACTTAGATTTCCATAAGTAGCCACAATACAGTAACTCACAGTAGCCAGAAATTGGAAACGGTCCTCTTCGACTAAATTGTCAGATAGCATACCAGGGCACAATGGAGAAAAGATGCTATAGAATGGCAGATAAGACTCCCACTTCGAGAGCCATTTGGAGGTACTGGAATAAAATGTACCCTTCGAATATTGTCAATGTTTCATGAATAAATAGGATACATATCCTTACATAAAATTTAATATTTAAAATTTGACAAAAACGGAAGTAGAATCTAAAAACTGATATATACAGTGCTCCTGAGCAGTGAATTTGTTCTATTATATTCTTAGCTTCTTAAACACTCTTCGTCTATCATATTATTAATATGTTTCTTAATATCCAAAGTATGCTTATATTCAAAGTTATGTTATGTCTACAAGTTGCACATGTTTGTCTGATTCGAATGATTGGTATGAATGTTGCAGTAAACTGATTATATTACATATTATAATTAAGAGATGGTATTAAAGTTCTAATAGAGAATGACGATAATCAGTCTACTTAATTCGCACTCTGTAAATGTTTGTCTCACTATACTTAAAGGTCTGCAGATTAGGACTAAAGATTTTAGAAGTATAAATAACGTAAGCATTAGAATAATAAGAGAACTATTAAATTAAAAATGTTCTTAAAATTTTGGATTGTTACCCCATTTTATTTTTTGGCTTCCTGATCCACATATATCCCAGGTGGGGATAAAGGTAAGATACTTACCTTTGTATACGCACAGCCACTTTTGTATACATGTTGCACTATTGACTATACCTTCTTTTGTCTTCACATATCTGATATACTGGCAAAGCCTAACACCATCACTACTGAAAATATATCCCAAGACAGGGATTGTACCCTATCTACGCCTAATACAGCAGAGCTTTTTATAGCTCTACAAATTGAGAGTGAGTTTTTGCTATAGTACTCTATTCTACTTTACTTTTAAGGACATACTGCACTATTATTGTTCTTTTTGAGAAACTAGATACTGTATTACAGTTAATTATCCCATAAGTTTGATGTACATATATACGTTTTATTCTTGACTCCACATATGGGCTATATTTTTCTTTTTTAATGAACAGTACTATATATTTGTGAGATGCTCATTCAGTAAGGGGACCCGAGGTCTCAAATGGTATTTGTTAAAAGTCAGGCTAGACTTTTCTTCTCTTCTTTACGCTCTCTCTCACTTCCTCGATATGGGTCATATAGTATGAGTGAAGCTTATGGTCTAAAAATTAAGCATTAAACGGCCCTAACCCAACCTAACAAATAACTTTAAAAGAGAAATAATCTAAACCTATGAGTAATAGGACTTTCTCAATAAGAATGAAAAGTTGTATGACAATGTGCTTTTATATGTGATATGTATTAATGTTACATAGTTACATAGCTGAAAAGAGACTTGCGTCCATCAAGTTCAGCCTTCCTCACATGTTTTTGCTGTTGTAAGAAATATCAATAAAAAGTATATTTGATTAAAAAAAAAAAAAGTCAGGCTAGACAAACTAAGCCATGATATAAAGACTATGGACCATGATAGAGCTGGAGTTGAGCGTTAACATTTGCCGAAACCCTTAGCAGTAAAAAAAAAAACTAAAATAAATAATAGAAATAAACATTTCATAGGGAATGTAATAAGAATTTAAATATGGGGAAAAGTAAAATATGTTAGAAATGTGTGGATTTCTTCACAATATACACAGTATATATAAATAAAGTATATCCATAAAGATGACTTACATGATCCCACCAGCATTCACTGAAATTTGGAAGCTGATGCTCCAGGCTATATTCCAGGAATTCAAACATCACACTGATCATCATACACATCCACCAGTCTCTGATCACTAGTGTCTGTGGGAGAAAATAAAGACAAAAAGAGCAATACATTACAAAACAGCCCCTACTTAAAATGTTTCACTTTAACACTTGCTTACTAGTACATGGTTTGGTACAAGATACGATGTTAAAAAGAATGCCCAAAGGAGAAACAATACACATGATCTTAAACAGCATTTACCATATGCATGCACCGATCACAACATTAAAACCACTGACAGGACATTAATTATATCGTTACAGTGACACCTATCAAGGGGTGGGATATATTAGGCAGAAAGTGAACAGTCAGTTCTTGAATTTCATATGTTGGAAGCAGGAAAAATTGGCAAGCGAAAAGATGAGGGATTTTGACAAAGGGTCAAATAGTAATGGCTAGACAACTAGGTCAGAGCATCTTGAATAGGGCAAGTCTTGTGGGGTATACTTTGCTGCACTTTTGGTAGGTGCTAACCACTGCAATGATGGAAGTGCAATCGGTGAACTGGCAACAGGGTCATGGGAATCCACGGCTCATTGATACACGTGGGGAGCGAAGTCCAGCTTACATTTGTACTTGCTGCTGATCCAAAAAATAAATAAAAATGCTCTGGGTAATGTTCTACTAGGAAACATTCAGTCCTGGCATTTATGTGGATGTTCTTTGACACTTACTACCTACCTCAAGAGTTTCATAGCAATGGTGTTTCCTTTATTGGATTTGTTGTTTCAGCACATCCCCTATTATCCTCTTTCAGCAGCGCTGGGTGCTGAAACAACAAACCCATGGAGTCCTCACCATGCAATCTGCATGACTTAAAGGATCTGCTGCCAGATACCAAAGAACACGTTCAGTGGTCTTGTAGAGTCCATGCCTCGACGCATCAAAGCTGCTTTGGCAGCACGAGGTGGACCTACACAATATCAGGCCAGTGGTTTTAATGTTGTGACCGTTTTTAAAAACTCCACATTACGATAAGTGCATGCACATCGGCTAAATAAAGGAAAGTATTGTAAAAGAATGATTATGCAGCATTTTTAGAGATTCGCAACAGACCGCTCTTCCCAGCAATGCGGTGTCTACAAATCTCCCAGAGATCAGGAATTTTATTAGCACGAAAGATGCATTCATCAATCCCAGATGAGAAGAAGTGCCTAATAGCTGCCTTATACATAAAAACGATGGAAAGAAGTTTGGGTACTAGTAGTACTCTATTGCATAAAATTGGAAAGGATAATAAGATCATACATAAAAGTTATGAAATAACTTACTTTTATATACCACCCGAGAAAATGGGCAGGAACAAAGCCATCCATCTTATCCTAAAAAGAAAAGAAGAAAAATTAAAATAAGTCATCCCCTTAATAAAACTTGCCATTAGCCATCCAATTTGGGGATATTAGCACTCTCTAATCCTACTGGCTTTAGTGTAACTATTGCACTAAAGCTCGCCACATAATCATATAGATTGCATTAGCCGTTTCTATAACTACATTGAAGTCAAGGTATCATCTGGTTCATTTATTAATATTTCGGTTATCTCTTGCTGAAAGAAACCTTTCAAGGCTTTTGGAGGAACACCAAAACCCCTAAAATCATAAAATAGATCCTGTACTAAACACTTTCAATGTTAATATTTCTCAGATAACAAGCCTCTATTGGAATCATAATCTAGATTTTGTGCAGTGATAGTACAGTCCATCAGCAATACTGTACTGGAACTCACTGGTAGTACTTCGAGGTGGTAATTAACACATCACACACGCACACCGACTACTTCGCTTTCTTCAGCTGGTCATTTTACTGCCATAGCGATCCTTCCTAACCCAGGTCTGCTTGTCTGATTCCTGCAATGTGACGGACTTACCCATAGGTTGTGAAAAGGATCAGTTTGATTTCCAGGATCATAAATGAGACAATTTCCACCATAATCTCTTTCAGGTAGAGGGACACCCAATTTGGGGTCAATAAATTTCATGAACTGTCGCCCATCATGAACAGTCTAAAAAAATAAAAATAAAGAACATTAGTTATTGGGAACACATTTGAAAGGAATCCATCAGCTCTGTAGGAGCCAGCAACAAAACGTTTCCTAATCTGTGACACAATTATTGTACTGTACCTTTAAATGTGTATTCACTGCAACACTGGATACAGTTGAATTGGAAAACCTTTGTTAATGCACATATTCTATGGTCTTGTATTTATTTAAATTTTAGCATATGCCTTTTTTTTTGAATAAGGAATTGGATCGTCCCAGATATGTGCTTGTTTAACCAAGAATGGGTGATGGGCTTTATATGTGCGTTACGTGTGCATACATGAGTATACACGAGTAAGGCTTAAACAGCCAAAACATATCTTTCACAATGAACTCTGCGGCTTCAATAAAGAACCATTTTAGTTGCATATCTCATTCTGATGCCCTGTTCTTCACTATAGACGACTACATTGAGGTAAGGTATCAGCCCTGTGTAGGAACAGATCTCCACGAGTCCATAACCGATACATGAACACCAGAAATCACATCTGCTGACACAAACCTAACTTCAAAAAGTCAAGTTGTTTTTTGAGGTCCATTATTGGACATCTGCCAGTTATTTTCAACTTTATAGTCTGTGGTCATCCATAAACATCGATGCGTATATTATGTACTAGGGGCTTCCAAATATTGGCTTCCTCTGACAGTTTTGGTTTTTGTGTTGCCAATGTTATGTTTTTGGGGCTTGGCATCGCATCTCTTTTTAGCTTTTAGAGAGTGGAAATTCAGCCCTGGTGAGTATGCTATGACAAGTAACGAAGTTCTGGCTAGTACCAGAAAAGTCACAGTTTAAGCCCTTTGTGTGAAATAAACATTTACCGAATTACTTACAAAGTCCATTCATAAAAGGAATTTCATCCATTGCTCTGCGTGTGTTTAATCGTAAGAATTGAACCAATCAACATACGTTTGAGGACTTTTTAAAAGAACACTTTGCAGCATATTATCAGAGTGAGTTTCTCTATTGAGGAGCTATGATGATATGTCTTAAATCAGAGCAGAATGTAGAAACAATGTGGTCTCCCTAGAATACCTGAGCTATGCTATGGCCACAAAGAACAGAGTCCCCATATCACTCACAATTGTATACGTTATTATTAGGCATTTTACATTGTATTGCACCACGATCTATTGAGACTTTATCCTTTTTAATGTATATTATTTTTACATTTTAAATCTGAATCTAAATGCAACATCATCAATTTATAGTAAGTGTAGCACCAGGCAGTATTTTAACTAAAGGGAGGGGGAGGAGGGGGGAATGGTACCATCCATCGGCGCTGAGTCACTGGCATCATTACATAAGTCAGTATCAAGTTTACACAAGTTTCAAAAGACCAACAAAGAGAAAAGCGATCACAAGCAGGTGTCCCCTGAACCAGTTTAATCCAAGATTTAATGCTCATTGCTGAATCAATCAGAAAATGACTTTCCACAATGGCCTCTTGGAAACACACCGATTCTCTATAACTGCTGCACCTTAGCCTGCTCAGCAACAAGACAAAGGCCGTGTAAATATATCTGTATACACCTTCTCTAGTGTTACACAACTCAGGTTGTCATTTTTGAGCTTTTCATAAAAATAGTAAAACGTTTATAAAAAGGTGGTTCTAAACAAACGAGACAGTTGGGGCTACTTGTCATACCCAGTCTGGCTTTAAAGTAGTTCCATAAAATATGTGCATCGTAACCACTGCAAGTTACATTAAATACTGCTTACCTGGAACAGAATGAAAATGAGGAACAGTTCATAAACCACACTGACGCAGAGCCAAAACCGCCAATAAGCTGGAAGAAAATAAATAAGATGGTATTGCGAAAAATGCAAGCTTACCAGGTCTGGAATAGTTAGAGGATTTATTAAAAGTGGTAGCAAGAAAACAAATTCCATCCCAGCAAAAATGATGTTCATTTCACGTACAGGTTCCTACAAATTAGGTCAGCTATCAATTCTTTATGTGCCTCAAAGCAGTTCAAAAACTAAATCCAAGATTTTAAGATGATCTAGATAGAGATATGGGAGACAGGGCATTGAGCTTTGCCTGCAAACTGTGCTAATCCCAGATATTACACATTACAAGTGGCTTTTACACTCCATCTATTATGGAGGTCTCTAAAGATATCTCGCTCAATGATTTCCACCACAAGGGTCAAAGTCATACCTTCAAATTGTAATTACCGCAAATGTTATCACAGCGTTTAAAGATGAAAGATTAATATTATTTGTTAACGTGATTTGATTAGACACTCTAAGCAACAGCAGATTGCTGTTGTGGTTACAATCTCTAGTGACAGCTCGCTATAAACGGTGGCTCTTCCAGACGCCCATGGACTGACCCCCATCTCAGCCACTGGGAAAATGCAGAATTAACACTTCAGCATCATCACCATCAATTTCCTCCAATCTGAACAAATAGCAAGCTCAGCACGCTCTGCCAATCAACGTTGAGAATATTAGACATAACGGACTAATGCAGATGCAATGGGCGAGATTCCTTATCTGTTTGATATTAAACTAGGGGGAAGTACCAGGTAAATAGGAAACAATCACTACAGTGCGTTTAGTGTCCCTTTAAAAACCACATACAAGTGACAATGACTATATCTTGATTATGCAGACCTATGCACCAATTAGGGCTACATACCTGGATGAGGTCTTGAAAATGGCCCATCTTTTGCCTGTGTCACCCCAAAACACAAGAATACCAATATGCTGGCAACAATACCCCTGGATAAAAAATAAACAAAATATGGTGTTAAAAATTTTTTTTTTTTTTTAAAAAAAAGGAGATTCTCAAATGCCAATTAAAACCCATTGAACTAAATAAATAAAAACCTAAAATGAAACTTGATCTGCAGGGGTTGGATGTCGTAAATCTGCTGGCAATGATAAAGATCCTGATGGGACCATGGTAAGATAGCAAATCGTTACAAAAAAAATAAAATTTTGCCCTCTTACTGTAGAACAATGCCAGGGTGATCTTGGCATTAAAACCACTACAGCGGGCTGCAGAGGTTATGATGGTTGGTGTAACCCTTCAGAACATGATAGCATTATATACTTTGCCCAACCCCATCTGAACAGTAGCAAATTCATATCCAAACTTAAGGCTGAAACAGGCGAACTACGACTATAGTTGGACTGGAGATTTTTTTCATATAAGCTTTTTTTAAGCCCAACTTTTGCCATAAAAAAATTAAATTGAAATTGCTAGAATTCCGAGCTTCGTAATTAAACGTCTTAGTATCCAGACATACAATGTCCATATAGAGTGTTGCTGGGTTATACAAACTCAGCAAGTTTGCTACTGGATATATTTCTAGATCTCTCAATGTATTTCTAATCATTTATTTTTATCACCAGTGTAAAATAAGTGTCTTGCCATAACAAAATAGAAATAAAGTTAATTTTATTACTATAGTTTGTTTTTGATACGTTATCGCATCGGTTAAAACAAATTTTTTTTTCCCCCCACATACAACTAACTGGACAGGAAAACTCTAAGGAGCAACAGCAACAAGTGTGTTTCCTATTCACTTCCTTAGCACAAAGATAAACAGGATGTCACAGGATTCTGGAAGGGAAGGGATTGCCAAGAGCATCTTAACTGACCGTTCACAAAGCTGTGTCCCAATGTCAAATGTACACAGAGCCGTTAACACAATGACAAGCTAACCTGGATCTAAGCAGGAGACTACGCACGATTCACATCCAAGAGATTAATTACTTGTGCCAGCTGTCTGGGAGACAAAGACTGATAATACAAAATGTGTATTGCTGCACACGTTAAGGGGTTTGTGACACCTGAGCCTGCAGCCACTGCTCAATTATCTGACAGTTTATACCAAAGGTAATCCCTGAGCTGCAGACTACTCATAATATCCTTCCACAGGTAATTCCCTTGCGTGAGTCTCACTGTATTTATGCAATAGAGAAGGTGACCTTTCCATAGGGACACTGAGCCGTACTGTATTCACAGAGTGCAGAATGTTGGTTTAATAAGCAGGCTCGCAATGCTAAACAATCTAGACTGGCAAAGTCAGCTGGGAAACACACAAACTGTAGCGTTAAACAAGGTCCTGTCGTCAGTAGGTGAAGCTAAAAAAAGCCCAGAGGGAAGTAACGACTTCCGAAGGGAGCACAATGTCCACAACAACGCACTAATCTGTTCTTGTAGCATCTGGACCCCATAGAAGAACATAAGCAATGTGTTGTAAAACAAACATGACACAATGAAGAATTTTGGATGGGGTGAGGGGAAACACCATACACCATATCCATATTCTATAAGGGGTAATGGCTTCAATATTTTTATGTCCAATCTAATGTGTTAGTTGAATAAAGCTAAATACAATATATTTGCATGTATTTATTATTTAGTATTTGATTGGATACTACTTGGATAGGTTTTAGATATTCGATGGGAATGGGTGTGAGAGGATACCTTTTGGTGTTCCAATCTGACACACTACATTGGGCTTAAAGAGCTATACCAAGCACCATAACCATTTCAGAGATTTGGTGCAGTGTTTTACATATACAGCGAAAATTCACTTTGTTGCCCAAAGTGTAACTTCACCCCAGGAAACGTCATAAGCCAGCCTTTAACAAAAGTTCCTGACTGGTTAATCTTAAGTCTAGGCCCAGATGGGGTCTGTCGTGGGCATGCTGTGTGTGCCGATTACAGACAGCCAATGGCGGCACACACAACCCCCCTCAGTTACGCCCAAGTCCTGCCCACAGCCCATCTTCTCAGAGTGGCAGGGCTGCTGGCCTCTCAGTGCTCCGCATTCGAGGAGGTGTAGCTTCCTCCTTTGCTGGTCCAAACCAATGCTCCTTACAGAGACCTGATGCATGCATGGAAAGCTCATTCAAAGCTTCTCATAGGAAAGCATTGAATTCAAAGCTTCCGATAAGCTAGAAATGTCACATGACCGAGTTTTACTCAATTGCTGCTAAGGGGTGTTACTATGATATCCACTAGAGGAGTGTTTAACCCTTCGTGTTAAATATTGTCCTTTCTGTAAAATGGCAATGCTTTATTTTGAAGGTTTAAACATACAGGGCCCTTGCACCCACACCACTTAATTAAGGTGAAATGGTCTGGGTGACTTTAGGTGTCCCTTAAAATACAACATAGTCCGAGCTCCTCTTTTCATGATAAGGGATATATGTCAACTGTTAGGGACAAGATACCATATCCATTTGAGAACTCTCACCTCAAATGATATTGACAAAAAGTAGAACACATGTGGCAAACTGTATTTTTAAATCACACTCTCCCAAGCACTGCAGCAAAAGGGTATTTTATGAAAACATAAGCAGTCTAAGCAACGTGTCAATTTAAGATTCCCTTTGATTTCATGCTACAGGGCTAGGTGTGTGCTATGCGGAGGCATTGTGCCGGTTAAGCCACCAGAATGATAGACTGAATGGAGTAGTCAGAACATGATGTGGTAGAAAAAGAAGGAAACGGAGGAATATAATGGATTCCTTTTGTTTATTTTGAAATAATTTACTGTAAATTTCAGGAAACCGGTAAAATCCTGCTTAATGAGGGCAGTTACAGGCTACATTTTAAACAGATTGGATAATGCGTAATATTCTGTCCAAGTTTTGACCAATGATCTAACTTTTAAAAAGCCTTAATTTTTCCAGTGTTTGCTTTGCTAATGGACATTTTGTAAAGCGCTTGAATCGATGTGAAAAACCAGGAAGGGAAGGGAGGGAGGTGTACAGAAAAAGAAAAAGTTATTACATTTGGTTTCACATTTCTTGAAGGGGCAGTGTTATTGAGAATTAACTCGTTTATGGAGTATGTATATTCTATGTTCTCCCTTTTATATTAAACCAGTTAGTGGATGTGTACCCTCTGAGTCGCATTGATCACATTACGAATGTCCTACTGCCAACATGACGAGGTTTACACTGCATGGATTGATTTAACTTTGGCTAATACGGCTTAAGGAAAAGACCAGCTCTTATAGAACAGATAAACACTTGCAATGATCTTGTATAACAAGGTCTTTGCATACACATCTAAATGACATCAAATATAGAGAAACCGGTACTTCAACATATTTTACTTTTCAAAGCATACTGTCAATTGACATTCAGCCACAATAAAAAAAAAAAAAAAATCTTTCTGGTTGTGTGTAGTGTGTGTTGTGTTTGAGTGCAGTCTTTTGTCTCTCCCCAAGTCTATGATGGCACAGTATGAAGACTGCTTAAATGGCCCCTCACAATAGGGTTCTCATGGAGTCAGAGGGCAGGCAGGGAAACCTGCGGCTGCACTCTGACTCAGCCAGACAGACGGAGAGATTACAGAGGTCTGTACCTGCCAGAGCTAAAGGCATAAATAAAATACACCTACCCTGCACCCAGAACTACAAGATGGGCCCAAAGATAAAACCAAAAGGTCATTGCTGTCAAAATCTTTGCAGCAGCAAAACTGGTTGGGAGGTTGGTCTGCTTAGCACCAAAATAAAGTCTCTGGCAAAACTCTTACAGACAGAATATGTCGCATTCAGGCTTTGCAAAATAACTTCATCTTGTCACTGCCGATGGGTATTTAGCAAGTTACACCCAGTGCGGGCCACCTGATATTACCATAAAAACACAGATACAGACAGACAAAGCCATACACGGCAGGCACACATGCAGACACATATTTTCATTCCCAAACAGTGACAAGCATTTGCATACGGATTATATGTTGGTACTTTTTTTGTGCAGGAGGATGAGTTTCCTGTTGCCTTTAAGGGGCGAGCTGGTCCAGGCTGTCTCTGAGAGATCGTGACATGCACAGTCTCCTAGCTCTGCTGTGTGAGGGAATAGACAAGCTGTACCAGCCTATTCAGGGGTCAGGTCCAAGGGGTACGGTTTGTGAAGACAAACGCTGTCCCAAGCCAGCCTGGCTGTTGGAGGGTCCCTAACCAGAGAATGGAGACCATGCCCACCACGAAACACAACAGGTAAGCGGAGGACAGACTGATAAAATCCAGATTCTCTCCTGCAGCTCAATACGAAGACTTATCTCTGGAGTGTACAGAGGCATTGTATACAGGACACACATTTCAGACAAACATTTTCCATCCACCAAAAACTTTTTTTACATTTCCCTTTACATTTTTCATACCTTTTTGCATTGTACGTGGTGTCTTGAGGCGTTTCTTCCAGCAAGGTGACATATCCCAGGGAACACGTGAGAATAAAGAGTACAGTTAATGTGTGAGCTCTCCTGTAAGGCAAGGGAAAAAAATTATATTTTCTATATTGGACAATTTAAGACCATTTCAAAAATAAATGAATCCTGTACAATCCATTCTCTGAGAATTCTGTAACAGATTTTAGGGATTGCTTGTAGGTTTAGAGTGATCTACAGCAAAATCCCATCGCTAGGTTTTTCAAATTGTTAAAAGCAACTCTGGCAGGAATATTTTAGTAAAATAAAATGTGTTTAAAAGCATTCCTAACACAATGTCTTGCTAAACATGCCTATTATATTTTGTAGACCGGCATTGTTAGTGGAGAGACAACAGTCTTTAAATTACATTTTATAAAATGTATAATATTCACTGCTAAAAAACATAGGATCTTCTGCAACAATAAAATTTAAAAAAACAAAAAGAAGCCCAAACCACTTTTGAAAAGGAAAGGGGTGGGGGAGAACGGGAACCATGGCATCAGAAAGTGATTCCACGTTCCATTTCACTGTGCTGATAGAATGGCCATTGACCAGTGCTCAAAAAGAAAAGTCCAAATTAGTCTACACATTAGTTTTTTTTTTTTTTTTTTAATCATAGCAGAAACTATTCCATAATTAAAAAATTATAAATCAAATAATGCAGTTCTGATTGAATGTGCAAGCAACATGTCTGGTGACAAGCACTTTGAGAGTGAACGTATAGCTAACGTATGACTAAGTAATGAACATAAACACTTCTAAACACTTACAAACCTAAACATAGACAAATATACCAAATTGTCTTTGCTTAACTCAAAATGATAAGGCTGCAATTTTGCCAAGCCATATACCGAACGAAAGCACTCCGAAGATAACCAAGAAGTGATAATTTGAGAAGCACACCCATGAAAAAACCATTTACTTTCATTACAAACTGTGTCATAAGTGAAACTAAGGGATTATTCTGCTGTAAACTGAAGGCTGCACTACCTACACTGAGTTTGCCAGCTTTCAAAGCAAGGAAATCAAGAATAATGAAATGGGGGAGCAGGAAGAACAAGATATTGGCAGTTAAACAGGTTTTAATGGCCTTCCAACTGTTTTGTAAGGTGGGACCTTTCTGGTGTAAAATGCCCTATTGGGCATGACAGGAGCCACGACCGGTTAAATCACAGGCTTCTCATGGAGAAGGATGAGATTGTAACCAGAAGGTGAAAGGAAGCACTGACAGACTTATTTTACACGCTGAATTGATATTGGCACCCCTGAACAGAGTTCTGGGCTGCAAATGTCACTTGTGTTGGGCAGTACAACTAGCCCCCAGAACACCCGTAACGTGCAGCAACCATGTAAAATCCAATTAACCTTAAATCAAAAATAAATCTGTTTAATGCAATTTAACCAGGCACTTAGTGTTTATCATGATCGGTAGAATTTTTTTTTTTTGATCAGTAAAATCACAGAATCCACAGTATTGGGGTACTCCCGACCCAAGGAAATATCTGGATATTTAGGGGCTAGTTGGCACACAATGTTAATTCTGTGCAAAGTTACATCTGTCGGCATGTACTGAGCGCTGGCAACAGACACTATTAGCTTCTACTCTTGCAGACAGCGATATGAGCATGCTTGCAAGAGGAAGCTTGTATTTCCCCTCTCCCCATCCGCCTTACATTTGCTACATTCTATATAGCCTATAGCATTCCTATAGAGAGTCAAAGTACCATAACCACTACACTGCCAATGTCAGCTAACACTTTGTCAATCAATACCAAAATATGGATGAAAATTGTTTAACTCAAAACCAGGGGAATGCACTGCAGCCTTAGAAGAGCATGACCAATACTTTGTCATATTGTGGTTATGGTGCCCAGACAACCCTTTTAGATGTTTATTTGCTATACTTTTATTTTCTTACATAGAATTCCTGTCCAGACAAACACTATTAATAGGAATTTGTTTAGTAGCCCAAAACTCTTGCACAGTATATATGTACGCATGAAGGGCGTTTAATAGTTCAAATACTCCACACAGGAACCCAACAAGTAGTTATAGAAGGATCATACACGTCTCATGGAAACGGAACCAAAAACAATGTGAAAACACTCCAGGCACCATGATCTCTACAATGCAATGGTGTCCTGGCACCCTCCGAAGGCAATAAAATTCATTTGCCAAATCACCTCTTCCAGGAGAGCCAGACGCGCTCTGCTCTGAGCATTCAGCCGACAGAGCCAGCGAGCCACCCCTACACTGCAGTGGAGCAAACGGGAGCTCTGAGCATTAGCTTCTAGCTCTCAGAGGGTTAAACCAGCGCCCAGTACAACTCAATCAAGTTGTCATTTTGACTATTAACTCTGGGAGGACGTCAGAGCACTTCTGCCACCAGAGTTGTAATGGTTATGGTACTTGAAGCGTTCCTTTAATTGGCAAGGACACTGAGAATATACTTGCATGCATTTTCCCCATTTCCTTCAATTGCGATTTTCACAAAATCTTACCTACACGTGTTCTCCCACTCTTCATCCCTATTAATGGCAGCATATTTGGGTCAAACAAAGTAATACAGGAAATAGATGGAGTTAGTCTGCAGGTGTGGGTGGGAAGAGGAAATTTAATATCAAGACTAATAGGTAAGGTATGGATTTTCAAGGTATAGTAAATTTGGAACCCACTTTAATTGTCCTCCCTGCCCCCGCCCAATCCATATTTCACCAAGATCTGTTTAAATGTGTACTTTAATTTTAACAATAAAATCCATACCCTATTAATAATGCCGCTATTTATTCTGCTGCAGCATGCTATGGGATGCAATATCTTAGACACCAAGACAATTCTAAACAAGCAAAGCTCCTCATTGACTACAGTCCAGTTTAAGTGAATGAAAGTGACCGGCTCTGGTTTTCAAAGTCACCTTGGAAGGTAGAGTTGTAAAAGCACATATTACTACTAGCAGAGCCACTAGGAGGAGGGCTCTCAAGCTTTACAAGTGTTGATTCAACAAAGTTTCAGCTTATACAAACTAAGGCAGCTTTCGAAGGTTAAATGCACGAAGCTGAGAAATGTCTCCAACAATAACTAAAGCGTAGCATGAATGTACGCAGAACCTAGAATATGAAGTACAAGAGGGGAAAACAAAACAAAAAAACCTTTAAACTATACATTTGTTGGCGATTTTACTAGCATAACTAAAAAATTAATTATAATCGGAGAATAAGTTAAATAAGGGGAAGCACCAAAATCTGTAAAATTTCTGTAGTTAGTATGGTGAAATTAAGCTGTCAGTTTCATCCAATCATTCAATTCCCTGCAGTTCTCTATTTTTTTTTTTTTTTTAAAGTAAATCCTGGGAAACAATTTTTTTAAGCTGAATGCGCTGTTTGTCTTGAGTACGGCCATGGATACTGATTGAGAGGTACAGAATCGCAAGAGGCGGGACCTCATGAGGGTGTCGCCAGTGATGCAGCCTCCCAACGAAGTGATCTGAGTACCATGTCTCCCCCCTTTTTAACCTTGCAAGCCAAACATTGCCATTCTGTAGAACATATGGCTGTAACAGAGAAGCCCACTGATCACAGCCACTTATTGCTGCTCAGATTACGCTCGCCCCGCTAGCCAAGATCTATCAGCAAATCCATGAAGAAAAGGGAGGCTAGTGCGCAGGCACGGCAAACGCCAGCACCAATCCGCTCTCCTTATAGATACATAGAGTCAATTCATCTCTACAAGGATCATTCAGTATCTTCATGCAGAGTGTGGAGATGCTGAATGCTGGTCCTATGATCTTTGCAGGACTGATCCCAGGAAGTCACTCTATTAGTTGTCCAAGTAATGGCCACATTACACTGTAGTGGTTCTGATGACTATAGTTCCGTTTAATCCTCAATATAAAAAAAAAAATCCATATATAAAGTATTTGCCAACATGTTATAGCAAGTAGATTAATAAAGAGATTTACAACGTTAGCTAAAGCTAACCTGAGACTTTAAGGCAAAGAGAAATAGTTTTAAAGGAACACTATAATGTGGCAGCTGACCACGCCCACATTCCGCCTCCTTGGCGGAGATCAATGGGAGGCTATTGCGCATGTGTGACAAAACGCAACGCTGCACTAACCAGCATCTCCGTATAGAGATGCAATGAATAAATGCATCTCTGAGGAACGTTCAGTGCCTCCACGCATGCCTGTAGTGTCCCTTTAATAGGAATTCCAAGTCTAAGCTCGAGTCTGAGCTAATTTACAAACATGAAAGAAAACACAGGGATATTTTTTTTTATATTGATCAAAACATTAAATGTGTTACCAAACCCTTAAAAATATTGCTGCACATAAAATGGCTTTTATTTAAACATACAGATGGTTCAACACAACAACACTACAGGGGTGGACGTTCAGTACTCTATCACCCACTTAAAGGGTTATAAAATTTTTTTTATTTTTTTTTAAAGCACCATGACCACTTCAAGGATTTGTCTGTATGTGCAGCATATACATAGATATTAACCCCTTAACTGCCAGAGGTTTAACATAACTTCAGAGACTTTAGAAAAAAAAAAAAAAAGTGTAAAACACTGGTTTTATGAAAATGTTTTTTGGTTGGATTAACTATTTAAACTACTTATTCCACTGTGAAAAGTTATAGTGGTTCAAAGTATGTCCAAAGCGAAGGACAAAAGTAAGAGGGGGTTAAAACTAAATAAAAAAAATAAAAAAGTTAAATGGAAGAACAACACTGCACAAAACACGCGTGGTCAATGATCTCTGATAAATGAGGCCTTGATGAAGAGTGTTAAAAAAGGAGTGAGAAAGATCTATTTTAGAAAGCAGCAGGCAGAATGGACAGGGCCTAGCTAAAAGTGGTTGAGTAGAATTATTCAAAAATTATAGTTGTGGAATTTGATGCAAAGCACTGAAACGGCTTGTGTTCGTAATGGTACAGAGTCTGGGCGGTCCTAAATCACGATCTGTTACTTCATCTCAAACCTTTGTACTGAACTGGCACAGAATCATTTACATACTGTTCGTTGAAAGAGCTAAAAAGCTCTGAAGTACCTATGAATAAATAAATATTATCTTGCAAAGTTTGTTTGTCGAATGTTCTAAGTGCACTTGTACATTGTATGCCTAAGTAACAGAAATGGGACAGAAAAATGTTCCCAAAGCAATTCTGCTATTTTTCACTAACAAGACAAAATATGTTTTGTGACTTCCTTATAAATTTCTTGTTGACAAATAGACACAGGATACAATAACAATATATTACTGTTAAAAAGGTTTTAAAATGGCCAGTGAACACACGCTAGTATTCAGAAATGGTTGTAAGAATCCTTTAGTTTTAATGCTTTGCAGATCACATATTAAAGTGGCACTGTCGCTGTCTTGACCCGTCCTCCCCCTCCAACTATCGTCCTATATTCCTGCTCCCTTTTTCCTCAAAGCTTCTTGAAAGACATCTTTACCCGTGTGTCTCATTTTCTCAATTCCAACTCTCTCGTTAACCCTCTTCAATCAATTAAGGTGGGAGTGAAGCAGAGCTGGAGTAGAGTGCAGCCCTTTAGGAGAGAGCAAGAGACAGATATGTAAGGTAGAGGTTGCTCTGGGAGGCAACATTTTTCTATTTCAACATTTAGCCCCCAACCAGTCGCCCACAGGTGGGGGCCGGGAGGACAATATTGTCTTTTATGGCTCCCACCCGCCGCTTATGGGTGGGGGCCAGACAATAGGGTTCCCCCCACCTTTTTCATTTAGTGTCCCCACCCACCGTTTATGGGAGGGGGCCAGAGAACCGGTTTCTCCCGCCTCTTCATTTCATTCCCCATCCGCCGCTCATGGGTGGGGGCCGGGGAGGACATCAACAGGTCCCCCCCATTGTCTTTTAGGGCCCCCACCTGCTGCTCATTGGTGGTGGCTGAGGGTGGGGAGGACAATAGGTCCCCCATTGTCCCTATGTCCCCCATTTGGTCGCATAGCCCCCACTTTCGGGGCAGGGGCTTGGGGGGATGGGAGACATTCTGTCCCCGCTGCTAGTTAATAGACACCATGGGGCCATTTGTTGGAAAGGGGGGCTTTTTTTTTTAATTTTTTACACAGCCACAGGCTGCTCACTGTTTAGTAGACATGTCCCTACTCGCGGCATAGTGAATAGGTCATATTGACCCCCATAGAGAGGGAGGACATCCGCGCTGGTAGCTCCCTCTTTCTGACGAATTAATGAATATAAAAAATAGGGATTGACCGATTACCGATATTGCCGAAAATACCGAATATCGGACAGACCGTTAATCGGCCAATAAAGATACCGATATTGCCGATAATACATACCAGGACCGCCAGGCTCATGACAAGCCCAGCAAGCTCTTACTTACCTTCCCAGCAGCTCCCTTTAGCTCCCCTGTGTAAATCTCACGAGTCCCGCTTTAGACAGGGGAGCTAAAGGGAGCTGCTGGGAAAGTAAGCAAGAGCTTGCTCGGCCCCCTCTGCACAGTCCATGCCAACAGACAGCCAGGGAATGCCATATCCCCCCTGGCCCTGGCCAGGTAACAAGCAAGGGGGGGGGGGGGACACAAAAATATATAAAACTAAAATAAAAAATGCTCCCCCCTCCCCCATTTTACAAAAATTACTTACCTACACAAACACACACTGCATTTACTATACACACGAATGCCTGACATAGGAAGCACCTCGTCTGAGTGACTTGTCACTAGAGGTGTTACTAAGTACCAATGTAAATACGGCCTCTTCTCCGAAAAGGCAGTGTTTACAGTGCTCAACCTACATGGACAGATTATACTCACCATAACAACTACATTGAGCTGTAGGATCTGGTGACTATGGTGTACCATTAATGAAGTCATTTCTAATAAGAACGGTCTTAAACCATCTTTATTATGGTTAAAACAATCACATTTGAGAAAACATTGTATCCAAAAAAACTAAAACAAGGAAGGGCAATAGTCTTAAAGCTTCAGAAAGATATTCCCGGATATTTCTCCACTTTGAGAAGTCGAAAAGTTAAGACCCATGTGATCAGTGAATTACATAACTCCACAGTTATTTGTCAGCTGCAGTATGTGTGCACATTATAATACATTGTATTTGAGAATCTTTCAGTTTTTCTGATTCTTGACAGACACAGGAACTTGTCAGCGTCACACATTTCTGTAACCTGGGTCAAGGATCCAAAATAAAATGGATGACTCAGATGTCGGTGGCATGAAACGGTTTTCTCTATAAGGACAGTTTAATACTTTGAGTTCAGCAAGAATGTGCACGTTTGTTAACAGATAAAAATACCAAGCAAGAAATGGGTTAATTAGCCGCAAGTAGGTTCATATTAAACATGGATGAGCGCTCCCGTAATAAGGGAATCATGTAACCATTCTGGAAAGAGTGCAGGCAGAGAATCAACAGCTACAACATCTCCAATATTAAGAGAAATCTGGAAGAAGCAGTTATTTGGAGCAAAGACTGCTAGCAGAAAGGGACAAATAATGAACACCCATTGTAATATGACTAAAACTACTTCAGTGCAGTCACAGGTGACAAGGCTATATACAAATGGAGCCATTCGTGAATTAACTCAATGATACGCTGCCTTCAAGTCCCACATCAGATCACAAACACTACCTAGGTGGCTGCAGACCGACCAAGTTTAGAGAGTCTCAAAAGTAGCCATTCAAAACACAGTGTAATCAAAAACAGGGGTTATTTCAGAATATTATACAGAGTTGCAGTGATTATGGTGCATACCCACCAGCATTTTATGGAATATGTAGTTAAAACTTCACATCTGATCAGTGGATCAGCTGTTTTTTTCCCTTTAGAAAACAGGGCTGTGCAGAGTCATTACTCCAAAGGCCAGAAAAGGGAGTTAGAGACTTGCATGGCAGGTATCCACACAAGCCAGGTGACTAGGATGGCAAGAATTAGAAAACAAACCCTACTTTCCCACGATTAAAGGGTACGTTTTACAATTGTAGAACTTTTTGCAAATTATTATTGGTATTTATATAGCGCCAACATACACCACTGTACTTTACAATATTATAAAGGGAGACATTTAAACAATAAATGAGAATTACAAAAAGGTTACAGGAACAATAGTTCGCTGAGAACCCTGCTCAAACGAGCTTACAGTCTGGAGGAGGAGAAGGGATAAAAACCAACAGAAAGGGCGTTAAAGGGGATTACAACTAAGCAACACTGTGGGAAAGTAGAACTGGAAGGTGACATTTGGAGAGAGGAAGGTTTGTGAAGAATGCTACTCTACGAAGCCATAAACTTTTCTAAAAAGATGGGTTTTGAGGGATTTCTATGTCAGGGACTAGAGGCGTTCAGCGCTTTTAAGGGAAGGATTATTTTTTTTTTTTTTACATTAGAGGACCACTATAGGCACCCAGACCACTTCAGCTCAATGAAGTGGTCTGGGTGCCAGGTCCATCTAGGGTTAACCCTGCAGCTGTAAACATAGTTTCAGAGAAACTGCTATGTTTACATATGGGTTAATCCAGCCTCTAGTGCTGATTCATTGACAGCCGCTAGAGGCACTTCCGCGTTTCTCACTGATTTTCACAGTGAGAAGACGCCAGCGTCCATAGGAAAGCATTGAGAATGCTTTCCTATGGACTGACTGAATGCGCGCACGGCTCCTGCCGCGAATGAGCATTTGGCAGAAGAGGGAGGAGAGTCCCCAGCGCTGGAGAAAGGTAAGATTTTAACCCCTTCCTCCCCCTAGAGTCTGGCGGGAGTGGGACCCAGAGGGTGGGGGAGGAATCTATTAACACTATAGTGCCAGGAAAACAAGTTTGTTTTTCTGGCACTATAGTGGTCCTTTAACTCCTATAGGGTGCAGGAAACCAATGTAAAGTTTGACAGAGGGGCAGGGTGTGATAGGAAAATGAGCTGGCGGCAGCATTCATTACAAGTTATGGCGAGGCAGTATGACTTCTGGGAAGGCCAATTAGGAGAGAACAAGCTTCTTGGCATCTTGCGCAAGAAATGTGCAGACCAGGCACTGCTTTTAAGGTGGAATCGGCAGGATGTGGCAACAGACAAGACATGGTGTATAGGTAAGGCTAGAATCAAAGATAACACCAAGACAGCGAGCTTGCAAATATGGGCTGATGCAGGGACCATCAACGTGTAGGGAGAGTAAAAGAGGAGGATTAGTATTATGGAAGAAATAAGCAGCTCAGATTTAGAGAGATTGAGTTTTAGAAAGCGGGAGGACATCCAATCAGAGATGGAGGAAACGCTAACTGTGACTGTTCTAGGACAGCAGAAGAAAGATCAGGGGAGGAGAGATATCTGACTGTCATCAACATACAGATGGCAGAGGGATCCAAAGAAAGTAATACATTTGCCAAGAGCCTTGGGGGACTGAGACAGGACAAGTGGTGGTGGTTTCATTAGAAAAGGAGACACTGGCGTGCATAGAACAAACAAAACTTACTCGAGAAATTGCTGACACTGAATTTAGTCACAAATCAAAACCATCCAAGCAAAACCACACACGACTACAGACACTTAAGACCAAATTACGCGAGTTGCAACTACAAACAGAGAAACATACGCGATACCTGAAACAAACTCACTACACACTAGGGAATAAAGCAGGCAAACTCTTAGCCAGCCGCTTGAAACAAAAATACCTCCAGTCCAAGATTCCCTACATAATTTCCAAATGAGGAGACAAGCTCTACAACCCCCAAGACATAGTGAACACACTAGCGGAATACTATGCATCACTATACCAACTACACACAGATCCAGGAACACACCAACCTTCCAAAGCTGAAATAGACTCTTTCCTGGAAAGAGTCGCCCTCCCCTGCATACCTCCAGACTTTGGCGCATACCTAACCTGTCCCTTTACTGACAAAGAAATCAGGGAAGCCATCAAGTCACTCCCTAAGCACAAATCCCCAGGCCCAGATGGCCTTTCCAATTACTACTACATTAAATTCACAGACCAGTTAGCCCCCCACCTCCTACGACTATTCAATGACATTAAACAGACTGGAAAAATGCCTCGAGAAATGCTGGAAGCTTTTATTGTCACATTACCTAAACAACTTCCTAATCAGTGTGCCAACATGAGACCAATATCTCTTCTCAACTCGGACACTAAATTATACGCTAAAATGTTAGCCACACAGGTCAAAGCGCTCTTTCCTACACTTATCTCTGCTGAGCAGGCGGGACTTGTGCCGGGTAGGCAAGTGGGGGACAACACCCACCACTTTCTAGACCTCATTGACTGGGCAAACCACTCCTCTCAACAGGGCCTGGTGCTGGCGTTGGACGCCGAAAAGGCGTTTGACCGCTTGCACTGGGGATACATGGAACAAACCCTGGCCAAAATGGGGCTTCCACCAGCCTTCCTAAAAAGTATCATGGCCCTTTATCACTGTCCATCAGCAAAGGTCTTCAGTACCGCCTTTTTGTCAGCACCCTTTACAATACACAATGGCACGCGCCAGGGTTGTCCGCTGTCACCACTCATCTTCATCCTATGTCTTGAACCCTTGACGAGACTTATAAATGATACACAGATTCGCGGACTGTCAACACCAGGGGGTATGCAGAAGTTGGCTTTATTTGCCGACGACATACTCATGTTCATAACACGACCCATCAGCTCCATCCCAGCAATTCTAGATCTTCTCAGAGAGTATGGAAGGGTTTCTTACTACAAGAATAACACTACTAAGACGCAAGCACTACCGATCAACCTACCACACCAAACGCAAACACTACTATCCTCGGATTACACCTTTGACTGGCGAAAAACATCTCTCACTTACCTGGGGATCAAACTAACGAAAACCCACCAGACCATTCTTAAAGAAAAACGACCCTAGAACAATGGGAAAACCTAGAGATTTCCTGGTTGGGCCGGGTAAATACGATTAAAATGATGGCTCTGCCCCACATCCTATACCTCTTCCGCACGATACCAATATCACTACCCAACAAACTAATGCAATCTGTCATAAACGCGCATGTCTGGAAGCGAAAAACCCCCAAGAGTGGCCCAGCGGAACCTAAGCTTTACCTTCACCAAAGGGGGTCTGGGCCTGCCTGACATTAAAACATACTACAGGGCTTCAACTCTAGCACAGGGAGTACACATATTGAGACTTCAGGACAGCTCCCCAAAGCCACTGTGGCTAACACTGGAAGATGCCTACCTGCACCCACAAAACACGTCCCACACATTATGGGCGAACGCCCCCACTAACTCCGACAGGACGTACCTGCCACGGTGCTCCCGGTTCCTGCTGAGCTCGTGGCGAACCTGGAGTCATCTGATTCTAGACCCACATTTGCTCTTCAGAGAAGCACCACTGGGGATCCTGACCATATTCTCTCCAGACCTACCTATAGCAGGTTGGATAGCCAGGGGCATACATAAAGAAAAGGACCTACTGGAAGGAAGCGAAATCAAACTGTTCCCTGATCTCCAGCGGACATTTTCTCTACCCCAAAGGGACATGTACCTCTACCTCAGAACAAAAAACATACTGTTACCTCACAGACGCAAAACAAGTGCAGGGTCTAAAGACCCACCCCTGCTGCTCAATAGGGTCCTCACCATTAAGCTTGGGAAATCTCTGTCCATGTGCTACAACGCCCTTCTGGAGAACAAAGGGGAGAAGAGTCTGCGCTAACAGATAGGGGAGCAGCAACCCTAAAAAGGGAATCCCTCAAAAAACCCTGGGAGAACAAGAGAAGGCAAATGGAGTTAAGGGCTGCGCTTAACGTCAATAAATAAAAGTGAAATCAGCAAATAGTAAGAACAGCAATTAATAAAACCAAGATGATATATGAATAAAATAAACAGAGTTCATCCAAATATGGGAATTGGATAATGTAAATAGGAACAGTCTCACTGGTATATGGTGATATAGTTTTGGTCCTCAGATATTGTTCCGTCCATGTGATAAATAGTCCATATATGTGGAGATAAAAAGACAAAAGAAAAAGCTGCCACTGGTGAAATATTGCAGATCCAGATGTGGTATATAAATCAAAGAAAAGGTATTGCACTCACATTTATTGGAGCTTGAACCAGCTCTGGGAGAAAGGGCACTTAGTGGTTTGATCCCCACTACAGGATATACTGGGATGGTTGGTTGGTCCGTCTTGGATTCCTTCAAGTTGCTTAAATATAAGCTAGGACCAGCTTAAATGTAAGAGACTCTTTGCAGTTGAGGGTATCTTAGGAGGAAAAGTCCACCAGGACTCTCAAGTGCATCCCGTCTCAAGAAATCCTTAGGTGGGGATAATGCCACCAGCGCTGTGGCAATAGAGCAGTATTTGTCTGTTCTATTTTTGTAAGTATAATTTATTTTATTTAATTACCTTATTGTTCCAACAGAGCACTATCTGCTGTTTTATATATCCTGTGGATAACAACGGATCCTAAGCCGGAGAGAAGGACTTATCATCCTAAGATACCCTCAACTGCAAAGAGTCTCATACATTTATCCATCCCAGTAGACATAGACTGGCAAAGATTTATAAGGGCGCATCCGAGCTCTGCTGGCGATGTGAGGGGGGAGCGGGTACCATGCTACACATGTTCTGAGACTGTCATTCATTGGGTGAATTTTGGACACAGATACAAAACCTCATTTCGAGCACTACAGGCCTCCTCGTTCAGTTGCGACCAGAACACTACCTGCTACACATGATACCTGGACTTTCACCACACCCCCACAAGAAAGTACTAACAAACACTCACGGTAGCAAAATCCTACTAGCCCAAAACTAGGTCTCTCTCCCGCCCAAGTTATAGTCCCCCCCCTACAAAAGGCCGACACACCACATACAACACACAGGTCACATCATGGTTCGCAGTCATAACACACTAAATATCAGTTTCAAGAAGCTCGGAGTGCTGCTAGGCAGGGACGCCGCTGACTGGCTGAGAGCGTTTTTCTGTGAATGGAGAATTTCAGCGAAAGGGCAGATTTTACATTACGGCTTAGGAACACCTTTAGGGGCAGTCACTGAAACATCCACTAGAGGTGCTTCATGGTGTTCAGTGTCTCCATGCAGAATGCTCCCCCATAGAGGTAAGCAGAGGGGGATTGGGAACCTAAACTGTATTTAAGGTTTCCTTTGAAGTTTTAAAGAAGTGAAACGGATAAAAGTCAAAAGATGTTTAACAAGCCACAGAGGGAAACCACATACGTAAACAAAACACTACTAGACTAAAATTCTATTGCAATGCCACTGCATTGGACTGAAATTCTATTAAAATGCAACTTTGTCTCAATGTGAAAGGATTAAATTAGGTTTTAGTATACTTTCTACAGCTGTCGAGATCCATAAGCAAAAAGGTCTTAAAAGTAAAAATGTAAACACACACCCCAATTTAAACTGCTGTAAGACAAAGGGACTGGTTATTAAACTAAAATGGAAATCAAAATGAGAATATCCTGAAATATGCCATGTTTTACGGTCCTAGCTGGAAATGGTGGAGTTGTTTTAAAACTGAAGGAAGGGATTATAGAAGTGAGTTTGTGAGCTGCTCTTAATACCACATTGTGTCTGTACAATGAATCATGTTAACATTATGTGGTTTAGCCAGGACATTAATCTCAATCCACTTAATCCAGTCTATTGAAAGCATAGCTTTCACCCTACTTATATATTTATGAGCAAGTTTCCTGAGCAAGAGGAGCATCTTAATGAATCCTCCAGGCAAGTCTCCCATACATGATGTGATACTGTATCTGGAGGGCACTGTCAATAAATGGCACATTATGGAAAAACAGGAGACTAGAGTTCAGTCTAAATTTGGACAGCGGTTAGAAATGTTAAATCCTTTTGGTAACTTATCAGCTAAAATGTTACATTAGTCTCGGTTAGATGTAGCATTGCAGCAAGTTAGGGGAGATGCAGTCAGACATCAAGCAATTTTATTTTGACACTTCTAGGCTAACTCTATAAACTGACAAAATGCATGACAATGTTACACTCATATGGCAGGATTTGGTGACAGTAAGGGAAAACAAGTGCTAAATGTTGTGACTCATGCTATTAATTCCCATGGCAATCATTCCTTATTAAACGGTCTGGTAAATAACACAACCTATTTTTGTCTTTTGGGATACAAGAAAAGGTTCAGCATAAAGAAGAAGAAGGAGTCCAAATATGAGGGCCCCCCTCGTTTGTGATATCAGTGTTTTAAAAGCCCTACAAGGTTCTCTGGGGTAGCAGAGTGTTAGAAATTAGGCAAGGGAGTCTGTGCACACCGCCCTTTAAATCTACTGACATGTCAATCACAGGGCTAACTAAACCTTTGAGTCACTGACCAGGTTGACAAAAGCTAAAACAGGTTAGTTTTGGCAGCATGTCAAGGTCAACACTTCAAATTTAAACGGAGTATTTCAAAACAATATACTTTAACAGATGAAATAAATACAAATCACAAAACCTGCATGTACTTAGTCGTCCAATTTTTTTATATTTATTTTTTGGGGTATATCTAAAAACAGCTTGCAAAACCTGCAGTTCTCTTGTCTGCTGCCTTAGCAAGTTCTCCCCTTTGTGACCAGTTCTGTGGCGGTCTAATCACAGACTTCCCAATGCAGCTCAATGAAAAGTCTTTGCAAGGCAGGTACTCTGGGCAATTGCTGCCTCTCGAGTTTAGCTGTACTGAGCTAACCAAACCAGAAAGTAACAAGATGTGTTGCCTAGCTGGCAGGGTGGTTTAAAGGGACACTATAGGGTCAGGAAAACCGCTTGGTTTTCCTGACTCTATAGTACCCTGAGAGTGCCCCCACCCTCAGGGTCCCCCTCCCACGGCGCTGAAGGGGTTAAACCCCCTTAACCTACTCACCCTTTCCCCCCCCCAGGCTCCCTTACCTCTCCTCCCCCGCCGTCAGCATCCTTGTCTGATGTCACCTGTGCCGAATGCACATTTTTCAATGCTTTCCTATGGATGCTCTGCGCGATTGAGGCATAATATGCCTCAATCATTGTCGACGCACCTCTAATGGCTGTCCAGAAGACAGCCACTAAAGGCTAGCTTAACCCCAGATGTAAACATAGCAGTTTATCAGAAACTGCTATGTTTACATCAGGCAGGATTAACCCTAGAGGGACCTGACACCCAGACCACTTCATTGAGCTGAAGTGGTCTGGGTGACTATATAGTGTCCCTTTAACAAGATTAATTTATAAAAAAAAATTGCAATTTCTATTGAAATCTACACTTTATAAAATGAAGATATGCATGAATTTAAGCAAGTGCTTTAGGGGTCCAGAGAGTATTTGAGTAATACTGGGCAGTGATTTTCAGCATTATGTACTCTGTTGTGTCCTTCAGAGAGGGTCAAGGACGTACTCCTACTGGATCTGTTTTATTTCAGAGCTTCATGCGATTTGATATAAAGCAGTTGGTTTTTATTTGGACAGCATTATTTGTTAGCTGTAGACAGTTAGAAAATTATTCTGAAATATTGTCAATAGAAAAATAAGTAGTATAACACAAGTTTAAAATACACATGCTGTGAATATAGATCACCAGTCTACAAATAATCTCCTAACCTGAGAATGGGTCCTACAACACATACAGATCTCAAAGCCCATGGTCATACAGTCAACTTATAGATTTCCATTTTAATTAATAACACTTGTTAACAGGGGAGGAAGGAGCAGGGGGCGGGGTGGTGGTAAGGGGGGAGTGTGTGAAAGCAGAGTACATTGTTGACGGAGGCAAAAACCTGGCCGATGAAATAAAATGCAATAAATACTTCATGCAATTACCATTAAGAAAACGAGAACCTAAGAGGTTTTATTGTATGTGTACGCTTATTAGGTAAGCAGTAAGAGTGCAGCCTTTTAAAACAAACTTGGGACTCAGTCAAGAATGTTAGAACATTTTGATATATTCTCTAAAGAAACCGAAGTAGTCTTAAAAGCTTGCACTCTAATGGTATTAATCCATTAAAGGTACAGCTCCTTTACTCCAATAGTATTCTGTGTTTTCATGTTTAACATAGAGTCTACCATTTACCAATAGAAGTGTTACTATATAATTGTTCCCAATCAGCAGGCCTCCTCTCTCAATAAAGAACTGGTGAACATTTTTTCAGATTGAAATTTATCTAGTTAAAAGGGATTTCTTGAAATTTTGGAGAACAGAGGTTAAGGGAACAGATTATTCTAGTTGGCCGTTTACATGTTTTGCCATCACATTGCAAAGTTATAAACAAACAAGAGGTCGCTGGAGCTACTGCTGGATAAACTCAAAATTCTTGTAGATTTCTGACCTAGTCTACTCCTCTCCTTTCATGAACTCCAAAATCCCAAAAGCTTTTTACGCAACGCCAAAAGCAGGAAGAAAGAAAATCATTCCTTTCTGGCTCCGAATATTTATGTCAAACACCTGATGAATGCTTTTGGTACTGAACATTAAAGGATAACCTGACAATATTGCAACAGCATTCTAATAAATAGGAACAGTAGGAACTCACACATATGTTGTACAAATTAGCTTTTTATCAGTCAACACTGCTGGGAAAAACAAAACATTCTCAAGCAAAACAAAATATCAAAATCAGAGTTTGCAGTTTTTCGCAGACTCCTTGTTCTTACATTTCTGACAAACAATAGATGGCTTTGATTAGACCGACAGTGCCTTATTCTTCCAAAACCATTAAACAAAAGGGGACAAAAAGACTCAATTAAGTATGGGATATTCAGCTGCATCCAAGCATGATTGGTTCAAGAAAAAAGAAAAAAACTACAAACACTTTGAAGATTTTGCACATTAGGAAATCCGTTAAATAACATGAGCCTACAAGAAGATGCCACAAGTTCAAGGGGAAAGGGGGCATAGTCGAAATAAAACACATCCACCATTTAAAGTGGCACTGTCATACCTGACTTACCTTTCTACTAAGGTTTCCTCTTTTCTTCGTCACTCAAAATCAGTTTTTTTTTTTTTTTTTTTTAATTACTGATCTAGTTTTCTTTAAAACATAGGGCAAAGCAGGGACTACTTTGTTTTATGTATTTTTCCTACGGTTGACCAAAGGAGGAGTTTCCTGTATCAAGGAGAAGGGTGAGTACTTTTTTTGACACAGGAAATGGAGCCAACTAAAGCTCCCCTTTGGTCAAAGAAAGTCAAGAGAAGGAAAAATACACAAGACAAAATAGCCCCTACTTTATCTTATGTTTGAAAGAAAACTGGATGAGATAGGAAGAACAGATACTGAGAGAAGAAACCATAGTGGAAAGACAAGTTCGGCGTGAGATGGAATAGGTCAGATGTCACTTTGAAAGCTTGAAAAGTCAGTTTCTCAGAAAGCAACTGGGAATTCATTGTATCATCATCATCATCACCACGTCCCTCATGATCTCAATCAAAAAACCTCTGAGATCACTGCAAACCTGGGTTTTAATAATCTTACATGGACTAAATTAATACTTCAATAATATACCGGCTGGTACTGGTCTCGACCCCAGGTCGGTAGTCCACGGTGAGTGTCCCTCTCCCAGACCCAGTAGTCCCCATGGCCCAGTCCCCTCTACCCCCCATGGTAGTCCCTCTACCCCCCCCATGGTAGTCCCCTCTACCCCCATGGTGGTCCCTCACCCCCCATGGTAGTCCTCTGCCCCCCCCATG
>OW240923.1:118367906-118407021 GCA_933207985.1 Pelobates cultripes | reverse complement strand
CCCGGCCGGACTAACAGGAAGTGCACACTCAGTGTGCACTTCCTGTTAGTCCGGCCGGGTACAGGAGACAGCTGCTCTCTGTACCCGCGGACCATGCTGCAGTGAGGAAGCTGACAGGAGGGAGCGCTGAGCGCTGAGCGCGTCCCTCCTGTCAGCCCCCTTTCTCAGGCTGCGCCCGGGTGGCTGCAGAATGGGGGGGGGGGCGGCGGGGCTGGCCATGGCACCCCCCACCCGGCTGGCACCCGGGGCGGACCGCCCCCCCCCCGCCCCCCCCTTAGTACGCCACTGGTGCTACATTGTTACAATGAGCCGTTACCTTATTGTGGACTTCTGTATAACCATCTCCAAATCTAATCAATTATCCACAAACGCTGCACACAGGACTTAAATCCACAGCTAGCTCAAACCTGGTGTTCTACAGGGACCTCAGTCCTTTGCTGTATGGAATGGGTGGTCCAACCATACAAATATATACACAAAATAGATGGATAACAGCAACCGGATTTACATAGAAACATAGAATGTGATGGCAGATAAGAACCATTCGGCCCATCTAGTCTGCCCAATTTTCTAAATACTTTCATTAGTCCCTGGCCTTATCATATAGTTAGGATAGCCTTATGCCTATCCCACGCATGCTTAAACTCCTTTACTGTGTTAACCTCTACCACTTCAGCTGGAAGGCTATCCCATGCATCCACTATCCTCTCAGTAAAGTAATACTTCCTGATATTATTTTTAAACCTTTGTCCCTCTAATTTAAGACTATGTCCTCTTGTTGTGGTAGTTTTTCTTCTTTTAAATATAGTCTCCTCCTTTACTGTGTTGATTCCCTTTATATATTTAAATGTTTCTATCATATCCCCCCTGTCTCGTCTTTCCTCCAAGCTATACATGTTAAGATCCTTTAACCTTTCCTGGTAAGTTTTATCCCGCAATCCATGAACCAGTTTAGTAGCCCTTCTCTGAACCCTCTCTAAGGTATCAATATCCTTCTGAAGATACGGTCTCCAGTACTGTGTACAATACTCCAAGTGAGGTCTCACCAGTGTTCTGTACAATGGCATGAGCACTTCCCTCTTTCTACTGCTAGGGGTTCCTTTCAGTTCTTGGAACAAATACTTTTGCACTCTGAATCTGTTTTTTATTCCTTTAGGTGAACTTTATAGATCTGTTTATATAAGTATATGAATATCCCATACGTTTATTAAACAGCACTAAAACAGATTATTTGTGGTTGTGTTTTGAACACAGTTGTGTTTACATGGAATAAATAGATGAGTTGTGTTTGTTTTCTCACACACAGGTTGGTTGTGCACTCTAAGCATTTTAAATTAGCACCAACTGATCGCCTACTTTGGAGATATAAGTCAGTTACTGCTGCAAGCTCTAGTTCTGACACAGAGCTCGAATTGAACCCAACAGGTAATCGTATAATTCTATGGTTGTGTGTCCCTTCAAGCTGGATATTTATAAATATAGGTTACAATTCTACCACCTTCTACCTTCCACACAACTTGTTCATCCAAAGGAAATGGGCTATGCACTAAAGTGAGAATTCAACGTAAAGGTTTCTACTTCTGCTATTTTTACCTTGAATTTGAAATTCCCTTTGGATTAACACTTTAGGGAATAACACTGTATATACATTTTTTTTGCCTCAAACTGTTTGAAAGGTCATTAAAGTGGCACTAGAACCATCAGAATTTGCAAAGACCCCTGAAGGTGACATCGCTGCTGGTGGTCCGATGGCTGAGTGGCAGGTAAAGGTGGGGTTTACTTTCTGAAGCTGTCCCTCGCGCCTACCGCCATCTTCCTCCTTGTCTTCAACTAGTGGTGCCTAATCTCCAGAAGTCAACATCACTGCTAGAGTACAGCAATGAGGTCCATGGAGGATCCCGCAAATCAGCCAACTCCCTGCAGCTGTCACTGGTCACTTCTGGGGGGACTGACTTTTCTAGACCACAGCAGCTCCACCCAGTGTCTAGAAGTGTCAGGCGGAGGAGAAATACAGAAACTAAGTAGTCCCTGCTTTGTCTCAGTATTTCTCTTGACTGGGTTGAAATTTCGTACTCCTACCTCTAATGCTCGCCTTAAAGATTCTCTAGGGCTGCACCATACCTTTGGAACGCTCTCCCAACCCTGGACTTACTTTTTACCAACAATTAAGCCAATTATGTATACTGTGTGGTAGACCTGTCTTATCTAATATAGGAATAGCCTTAAAAGGCTAAGGAATTTATGTATATCGCCATTTTGCTTATAAATTAAGTTTTTGTTACATTTGTCTCCACCACCGAGATCACACCATAAAATGTATTTTAGATACACATCCTGGTATATATCCAGGGAGCCCTCTCCTCACTTATGTGAGAACATTTTCATCTCATGAAATAGTTAACACAAGTTACGCGTTATCTTTGATGTGTTATTCTGGGGTGTAAATGCCATAGAAGTTGCTACAGTTGCTGCAGCCCACACATGTATTTGCTGTAGGTAATATCTTCTTTCTAAAGTTTAATGAACCTTTCTCCTTTGTACAATCCTGCTAATGAACAGTTTGCCAGAGAGATGTTTGTTCTGGTATTTATACCAAATCTTTTTTTGAAACTAAAATAAAAAACATCCATTTTTTTTTTTTTTAAATATCTTCTTACCCATTGGTGACTGGTGTTTTTTTAATACAGTTTACGGAAAACCCACAATTGCAATTTGAATCCACCCCATTAATGTAAACTCCCGCTCCTGACCAGTTAGACTCTGCCACTGTAACTATGTGTACTCCATCCATGACACAGTGGGACATCACATTCTTTTCAATTCCGTTAACATATAGAAATATGAATGTGAAAAATACAACAGTTTAAATATGAGCAAAAAAACAAACAAAAGAAGATATTTCTACATTGCTGTGAGTTACACTGTCTCTTAAATACACTTCTGATTTTGATTTGTTCCGCTGTCTGGAATGAATTTCTGACTTTTAGCAGGGCTGGAGGGTGCCAAGAGAGCTTGGAATTACCTGGGCACAAAACAAACAGAGGGAATCTGATTAAATTAGACGTCAGTTTCATTTTATTGAAACATTTTGTGCTCAGTCCTCTGTCTCACATCCATCTATACATACAGATCTACCCGCAACATGGACTCTTCCATACAAACACAGTCCTACCCAAATACCATTATCTATAAAACATCTAAAGTTTACTAAAGAATATTTGTAGCCAACCAACGTCGCATCTGCGAGATCAAATATCTCTTTTACACCAAAACGCGCTTCTTAAAGTGGGATCCCATCTGAGGAAACAAAGCGGCTCACTATTCCCAGGGAAACCAGGCATGTAAATTATTAGCACTTCGGCTACAAAAGAAACAACAGGCACAAAAGATAGCATATCTAAACGCCAAGATGGGGGGGGGGAGGATACTGATACCTGCAAGCATGGCAGGACAATCATGGCTCCACCTGTCACATATTCATCCGCTTATAGAAATGTGGTTAATGACATTTACTGTCCACACAGGAAAAGTTGTGCCAAGTAGCAACCTAATCCACAGAAGGGTTAATGCTGAGCAGCAATTGTGCAAATGAAACCTGGTAACTGACTTTGGGGTCAAAGGCCGGTTACAGCCTATCAGAACTAAAGGAGGGGTATTTAGGCCCAGTTCTCAGCCTGCTCAGTGCCCTGTCGTGGTTTCCCTTGTGGTTGTCTGAGAGCGCGTTCCTGTTTATAGTTTTCTACCTGGTTTTGACTTTGGCTTTGTTTATTGACTTCTCTATATTCTGGTATCCTGACTCCTGGCTTTCCTCATCGCTGTGTCCCTTTCTGTGTTCCCTGACCTCGGCTAGTATTTTTGACTATTCTTTGTACGTTAAATCCAGCCATTCTAAGGACCGGTAATACGTTACTTATTTGTCATCCGTGCTGTACAGTTCTACGTGCTGGATCAAACAGTAATCCTGACACCACCTTCTCTACAGGTCAGTGGAGACGAACATTCACAATACACAAAGGAAACACGGAATGCATCACACACCTTAAACAAATACGGAAACTACAATACAGGTGATACTTGGCCCCGACGAGGCTGGCACATATTTACCATGGCACATCCAACAAGTGTTGGAGATGCAAAGCCGAAATCGTCACCTCCGATCGGACGTAATACTGTCTACTACCATTAGCCAGCATACAATACACCGTAATCCACTTGTACATAAGTTAACCCTCCACCCCCTTAACCCCCCAGCTCCGTGCTGATTGTGTAACTCATTGTATGACATGTAGTAACATCTAAGAGAGGTCTACGCTGGCAAACCTACTAGACTGATTTGTAACCATGATGATGACCTATTGCTGTATACATGTGTGACGTACTACACTGATGTCTGTGCAATGTGTATCAATCTACCATTTACCCCCACTAACCACCCCATACTTCTTTTTCTGTACCCATGCAAAATGACATACAACAATAAAAATTATTATATTGAATATATATATATATTTGTAGAATCTGAAATAATGGCAAATAGACTCAGAGTGCCATCTAGTGTCTGATTTATCATATTACAGTGACAGGTACCGCGGCCAGTGATACTAAATAAAAGACGTTTGCTTACAAATCTGTTTCCCATTGCTGCCGTCATTGCACAGTGTGGGGAACACAAATGCTTTCTTCTGATGTTACAAAAGTGGATGATTGGATTTTAAAGGGGGACATCCAGCACCCCAATGATACAAACTACATACTGCTTATTTGCTGGTTACGGTCGGGGGATTCTGCACCCCTGAAGACTCCAGTTTCTGGTTCTATCTACACAAAATACAGTTAAAGTTACAGCGCACACACACAAACAAAAATACAACTTTACATTTAACAAGGCTCCTTAAAATCACCTATCTCCTAAATATTCAGTTCCACCATATGGCCATATTGTGTTAAGCCCACCACTACTTCACAGCACCCCAATATTGGTGGGTCCTACACTAATTACGTCACAGTACCCCAATATTGGTGGGTCCTACACTAATTACATCACAGTACCCCAATATCAGCAATATTAAGCTTTCTTTGGTCACCTCCAAATGTGCTGGGTGTGCCCCCAATTCCCATTGTTTTTTTGTGTAGATTTGGAATCCCCTTGATAAAGGCGGATAACGCCGAAAACGTTGGGGGCTATTTTCTATTTGACGTCTGTACCCTCTTCTCATACTTCTTGTTTTTTGGTATGTATCTGTTTGCTCACTATTATATACAGGTATCATAATAATGTTTTTTTTCTTTGTGTAGAAGTGGTTATACCACGCTAATTGGATCTTTTAGATCATAATCTGTTTTTCTATTTTTTCTTTGCTTATAGTTATTGCTTGTTTATTTGACAGAGACGTCTGAATATTTTGACACTTTTAGATGTCTTTGTTGATACCTGTTTTATGTTTTTTTGTATAATTGAGACTTTTTGTATTTTTTAGCGGTTGTGCTCCTCCTTTCAATATTATAGATTTGGAATCCAGACCTGATTCCTATTTGGCTGAGCTCCCCACCCATCCACTATGGGTGCCTCCTTTGTAGGTGACCACAGGAAAGCTTAAATTGAGGAGTCTCTGGAAGCAGTTTCTCCTGCAAGTAAGTATTGCTGTTATCATGTAAATCTCCCATGTTAAAATTAGTGTAGGACCCACTGATATTGGGGTACTGTGACATAGTAGTGGGTTTAACACGATATGGCCATATGATGAAACTGAACCCCCTTATTTATTTGCTAAGATGGGTGATTTGAATTAGCCTTGTTAAATGTAAAGCAGCATTTTTGTTTGTGTGTGCGCTGCTTCATTAAGTGTGTTTTGTGTATGTTTTGGTCTTTATTGCAGCACAACTGCTTGGTAATGCATGTTCTGGGTGTGACCCCAATTCACTTTTTTTTTTATGTCTGTACAAAACCTGACCAGCAATTGTGCTCATAATCCAGATCATGTGTGCATGAATTCTGATGTGTTGCACCAGCTCCAGCATTTCAATAATCCACTGTACGATGGTTTTAGATGTCCATTATAGGATGGTCTAACACAGGGGTTCCAAACCCAGTCCTCAAGTACCCCCTAACAGTCCAGGATTTAGGGATTACTCAATGGTGGCTAAGGTGTTTTAGAGAAAAAATGGAAAACACTTTAGACACAACAGGGTAATCCCTAAATCCTGGACTGGTAGGGGGTACTTGAGGACTAGGTTGGTAACCCCTGGTCCAAGAGCTCCATATTATGCATGCTCTATAGATAAAACCCAGGAGGGGAACTAACAAGAGTTATTAAAGGGACACTATAGTCACCAAAACAACTTTAGCTTAATGAAGCAGTTTTGGTGTATAGAACATGCCCTTGTAGTCTCACTGCTCAATTTTCTGCCATTTAGGAGTTAAATCACTTTGTTTATGAACCCTAGTCACACCTCCCTGCATGTGACTTGCACAGCCTTCTATAGACACTTCCTGTAGAGTCCTCTAATGTTTATCCTTCCTTTATTGCAAGTTCTGTTTAATTTAGATTGTCTTATCCCCTGCTATGTTAATAGCTTGCTAGAGCCTGCAAGAGCCTCCTGTGTTTAAAGTTCAATTTACAGAGCAAGAGATAAAATTGTTTAAGGCAAATTACATCTGATTGAAAGTGGAACCAGTTTTTGTTTTCATGCAGGCTTTGTCAATAAGAGCCAGGGGAGGTGTGACTAGGGCTGCATAAACAGAAACAAAGTGATTTAACTCCTAAATGGCAGTGAATTGAGCACTAAAACCTGAGAGGCATGATCTATACACTAAAACTGCTTCATTAAAGGGACTCTCCATTGCCAGGAAAACAAACCGTTTTCCTGGCACTGCAGGTCCCCTCTCCCTCCCACTCCCCATGCCAAGTTGCTAAAGGGGTTAAAACCCTTCAGTGACTTACCTGTATCCAGCGCCGATGTCCCTCGGTGCTGGTTCAGGGTCCACCCACGCTCCTCCCCCGCCGATGTCATCCGTCGGGGGAGACCTATTGCGCATTGCCATCCGGCGACGGGGGAGACCTAATACGCATGCGTGGCAATGCCGCACACGCGCATTAGACCTCCCTATAGGAAATCATTGAAAATGCTTTCATTGCTTTCCCATGGGGATTTCAGCGACGATGGAGGTCCTCACATAGCGTGAGGACGTCTAGCGACGCTATAGCACACAAAATGTGTGCTATAAACCCGGAAGTGCCCTCTAGTGGCTCTCTAGTAGACAGCCACTAGAGGAGGAGTTAAACCTGCAAGGTGAATATTGCAGTTTATGAAAACTGCAATATTTACAGTTGCAGGGTTGAGGGTAGTGGGAGTTGGCATCCAGACCACTCCAATTGGCAGAAGTTTTCTGGGTGCCTGGAGTGTCCCTTAAGCTAAAGTTGTTTAGGAGACTATAGAGACCTTAAACTATTATAAATATATAACAAAATAATTCACATCTCATTACAAGTAATTAGTAGAGATCGAGTCCTCAGTCCATGCAGAGTTATAAAACTCCTAGCAGGTGTCATGCCTTTCAGGAGGGAGTTGAAACGTTACTCCAAGAATCATGACCATTTAACTAATTTGGTGCTTGAAGTCTGTATGGCAGATTTCCGTTTGTAATACTATACATATAGCAATATAGCTAGTGGTGCAAGAGGTCACCAGGCTGACTAATGTTGAATCTGTGTATTATCATGGTGATTGCAGAACACCAAGAGTGGCAAGACACTGTTTCCCCTCCATGACACCCAAGTCCTCCCCTGGTCCAACTTCTGTGACCTCCCTCCCCATGCAGCGAGTGGGAGTGATGTGATCAGTACGGATCCAGCTGTAGGAAGACCTTGGACTCAGAGTGGAATCGCAGGTGTGTTTTCCTTCATATTTAAATTTTTTTTTAGGGGGAGGACAATGCCAGTAAGAGTTACTCTAATCAAAAACAGTGTTTTTTTAATAACATGAACATGCTAGATATCATGAAGCACTGAGAGATTTCTTCAACTAAGTGTTTATCTGCATCTTAGAGTGTCTGGTGTCAGGACCTGGAGCTTCTTCCACCCTCCTTGAAGATATCAGGTGATGCTATGTTATCCTAGACATTAACAGCCTGTCAACAGTAATTTTAAAATTACTGTTTAAACCTTAAACTGCTTATATCCATACCTCCCAAGTGTCCCTATTTAGGAGGGACAGCCCCTATTTTGGGCTGAAATCTCTCAGTCCCTATTTTCTATCCTAATGTTCCTCTTTTCAAGGAGGTCCATATTGTTGGTGTGTCTAAGTGTATAACAGAGCTCCACAGCAATAAGTCCCAGTAATGTGTCTTTAAACTACAATACATGTGTTTAGAAGTCAGTCTGTGTAAATAAGATACATTGTTTTTGCTTTAAATTACATTTTACTTGCATAAATTGTTATTAGTAAGTCACCTAAAGTTTCTTCGAATAGCACTGCCCCTGGCAACACCAGCACTCACACCTCTAAAAAAGAATACTATAGTCATGAAAACAACTTTATCTTAATGGAGCAGTCATGGTGTATAGATCATGCCTCTGCAGGCTCACTGCTCAATTATCTGCCCTTTAATTAGTAAATCACTGTTTATGCAACCCTAGTCACACCTACCTGCATGTGACTTACACTTCCTGTAAAGAGTCATCTAATGTTTATACTTCCTGTATTGCACATTCTGTTTAATTTTTAATTTCTTATCTCCTGCATTGTCAATAGCTTACTAGACCTTGCATACTCTTGTATTGGCTAAAGTTTAATTTACAGAGCAGGAGATAAATACTTCAAAAGTAATTTAACATCTGATTGCAAGTTGTGAGTCACAGCCAGTGGAGGTGTGGCTAAAGCTGCATAAACAGAAACAAAAGTGATTTGACTCCTAAATGACAGAGAATAGAGCAGTGAAACTTCAGAGGCATGATCTATGCCAGGGTGCCCAAAAGGTAGATCCCTAGATGTTGCAAAACTAAAACTCCCATGATTCTTTGCATGTAGTTAGAATTACAAAGCATCATGGAAGTTTTAAAATATCTGGGGTCTACCTTTTGGACACCCCTCATCTATACACTTAAACTGCTTCATTAAGCTAAAGTTTTTCAGTGACTATAGTGTCCCTTTAAAGTGTCACTCTTTGTCAATTTAAAATTTTGGGAGAGATGTATGTGTGTCTGCTGTGCTGGTAACGTCTGCTGGTGATCTATATGCCTGCCGATACTCTTACCAGTACCCCAAAAGCCTTGCTGGTACCCTGAGACTCTGTCACTATCCTGAAAGCTCTGTTGGTTTATATAACTAAAGTGAGTATTTTTGAGCATTTAAAGTCAATTTCAAAATTTAGATCAAAATGGAAGCATAACTGATCTAGACATTTGTTCCATATCGACTATTTTGGCCTCAAACTGAAATATACTTCCCTGGACTCTTAATAGTTCTCATATTCGTGAAGAACAGTATGAGATTTTGCCAATATTATGAAAGCCTTGCTAGTATCCTAGGACATTGCTGCCAGTGGCGTAACTATGGCGGTGCGGCTAAACCAAGGTGCAAAAATCAGCATGGGAACAATGCGGGCAATGTGGAGTAACGACCTCTCGCAAGCTAGAGGGGCCCATCGGGTCTACTTAGGGTTACTCAATGGCCATCTGTGATCAGGGACCTGTTGGGCATCGTGGCCCTTTAACAGCACGACCGGGCCCCCTTCTCTGTGTGCAGCGACAGTGCCGGGAGGAAGTGGGTACAAGCTGCACAGGAGAGCAAGAGTGGGAAGGACCAGAGAGGAGGGAGATCCTATCAGACCCAGCTAGATGCAACTGGAACCTAGGTGTAACGAGAATATACCCCTACACGCAGGATCCAGCTAAACAGAGGCAAATACAGAGGAGAGATACGTCTACCGGACCTTAGAATGGCCGGACTTGACGTATATGAGAGGAGACAGAGCCAGGAACAAACCGAGGTCAAGGGCACAGAGAGACAGCGTAAACTAGGACAAGCCGGGGTCTGGTACACGGAAAACAGCAAGCCGGCAAACAGTACAGATAAGGATAAAGCGAAAACGAAGTCAGAATACGAAGCCAAAGTCAATACGAGAAAACACAACTGAACACCACAAGCGCTAAAGGGAACTGAAACAGAAACCACGATAGGGCAACGAGCTAAGGGAAAAAGGTAAGTTTAAATAGCTTTAAAACGAAAGTGATTGGCTCCTGTCACTTCCACACCCCCTATAGGTAATTGTACAGGGAGTGTGGTATGACAGGAGCCAATGGGAGCCTTTTGGCAATTAGGCTCCCACTGTCTCTTTAAGAGCGCGCCCGAGACTCGCGGCGCGCTCTTAGTTTCAGGCGGGACACGTGACCGCCTCACGCGGTCACTGCCCGCCTTCCATCCAAAGCAGTTGGATGAGCCGCGCGCGGCTCGTGCAGCCGCAGGACCGCGCGCGGCTTGAAGAGAGGACCGCGACCGGCCCCCGGTTAAGGTAAGTAACGCTACAGTACCCCCCCCTGAGGACACGCCCTCCGGGCGGGTAGGACCAGGCCTGGCAGGAAAACGAGAATGGAAAGAGCGCACAAGACGGGGAGCATGAACAGCATCAGCCGAAATCCAACTGTGCTCCTCAGGCCCATAACCCTTCCAATGTACCAAGTACTGAAGTCGACCCCTAAGGAAACGAGAGTCAAGAACAGCAGACACTTCAAACTCCTCATGACCCTCCACCGAGATAGGAGGGGGAGGAGGAGTATGCCGGGTATAGCGGTTGCGTACGAAAGGTTTCAACAATGAGGTGTGAAAAACATTAGGAATACGTAGATTCTTAGGCAGGCCTAAGGCATAAGAAACAGGATTAACCTTATGTATAATACGATAAGGTCCAATGAAGCGGGGAGCCAATTTCATAGAAGGCACCCGGAGACGAATATTCAGCGTGGAAAGCAAAACCCTGTCCCCCACAACATAGGACGGAGCTGCTCTGCGATGCTTGTCAGCCTGAGCCTTCTGGCGAGTAGCAGAGTCCACCAAAGAACGCTGAACCTGCTCCCAAGTATTACGCAAACCAGCCAAATGCTCATCCAGAACTGGCATGCCCTGTGAGGAGAATGCAGCCGGAAGAACAACGGGATGCTGGCCATAGACAACGTAAAAAGGGCTCTTGCCGGAAGAATCATGAGTGGCGTTATTCCGAGCAAATTCAGCCCAAGGAAGCAGGTCAGACCAATTGTCCTGATGGTGAGACACAAAACAACGGAGGTATTGCTCCAGAGACTGGTTGGCACGTTCAGCAGCCCCATTAGACTGGGGATGATAAGCGGAAGAAAATGAGAGAGAAATACCCATTTCTGAACAAAAGGCCCTCCAGAACCTGGAAATAAATTGGCTACCCCTATCGGATACAATAGATACGGGAATCCCATGTAATCGAAATACTTCTCTAGCGAAGATATGAGCCAGTTCCTTGGATGTGGGCAACTTGCGAAGAGACACGAAGTGAGCCATTTTGGAGAACCGATCCACTATCATCAGGATCACTGTGTTACCATTTGAAGGGGGTAATTCAACAATAAAATCCATGGACAGGTTAGACCAAGGTCTCTCGGGAACGGGTAACGGATGCAACAGCCCACAAGGAACTCTACGGGAGGATTTCATACAGGCACAAGTAGTACAAGCACTTATATAGTCAGTGACATCCTTTCGTAAGGAATCCCACCAAAAATACCGAGAAACAGCTGACACCGTTTTGGAAATACCAGGATGTCCAGCGGTCTTAGTATCATGATATAATGACATAATATCCCGTCTCTCAGGAACATCAACGAACAGTTTATCATTAGGCCTCTCGCTAGGTGCCATGCTTTGTTTCGCTTGTATGGCCTGCAAGAGGGACGAGGAAATAGACAAAATAGTAGTAGCTATTATCCTGTCTGGGGGAATGACAGGAGTAACATCAATCTCCTGTTTGTCAGTAGTTTCGAACTGTCTGGACAGAGCGTCTGCTTTAGTGTTGCGATCACCTGGCCTATAGGTGATAATAAAATTGAAACGGGACAAAAATAGTGACCACCTAGCCTGCCTGGAAGACAATCTTTTGGCTTCGCTAAGGTAGGATAGGTTCTTGTGATCCGTAAAAATGAGGATAGGATCCTTAGTTCCTTCTAACAAATGTCTCCACTCTTTAAGTGCTAAAATAATAGCAAGGAGTTCGCGATTACCCACATCATAATTTTTCTCTGCTTTGGACATTTGTTTAGAAAAGAAGCCGCATGGATGCAATGGCTTTTCAGGCGACTCTCTTTGGGATAAGACAGCACCTACCCCAATATCCGAAGCATCAACTTCAAGAATATAGGGCAGTGAGGGGACAGGATGCTGTAAAATAGGTGCAGAGGCGAACGTAGTTTTAAGAAATTCAAAAGCCTGAAGTGCCTCGGTAGACCAAACACGAGTATTGCCATCCTTTTTAGTCATACGGGTAATAGGTGCTACAATGGACGAGAAACCTTTGATAAAACGTCTATAATAATTGGAGAACCCAAGAAAACGCTGAATAGCTTTCAGACCTTGCGGTAGAGGCCATTCTATTACAGCAGCTAGCTTCTGGGGATCCATACGAAAACCTTTAGCGGAAATCAAATACCCCAAGAACTGGACTTCGGTTTGGTCAAACAGACATTTTTCTAGCTTGCAATAAAGACCATTAGCAAGAAGGGTCTTCAAAACTGTCGTAACATGTCTGTGATGAGTGTGTATATCTGTAGAATATATTAAAATGTCGTCCAAGTATACGATAACAAATGTGTGAATAAAATCTCTCAAGACATCATTAATAAATTCTTGGAATACTGCTGGGGCATTGCAAAGCCCAAATGGCATAACAGTATATTCGTAATGACCGGATCTAGTGTTGAATGCAGTCTTCCATTCGTGATTTTCCTTTATACGTATCAAATTGTATGCACTCCTAAGGTCTAATTTAGTGAACACAGTGGCATGTTTCAGCCTGTCAAATAATTCTGTAATCAAAGGTATAGGGTATGCATTTTTGATAGTGATTTTGTTTAGACCTCTATAATCTATACACGGTCTTAAATCACCTTCTTTCTTCGATACAAAGAAGAACCCTGCTCCAGCTGGAGAAGAGGATCTCCTAATAAACCCTTTTTCTAGTGATTCCTTGATGTACTCCTCCATGACACGGTTTTCTTGAACCGATAAGGGGTACACCCTGCCCTTTGGAGGTATAGTGCCAGGCAACAAGTCAATAGCGCAATCATAGGGTCTGTGAGGCGGTAATTTCTCAGCCTCCCTTTTATCGAAAACAGTCTTTAGAGATAAGTAATGAGGGGGTATAACCGTAGACAAAGGAGGACTGGTAGGTACCTCAATAGAATTCAAAGGGGTGACTTCCAACGTACAAGACTCGTGGCAGGCCTCACTCCATGATTTTATTTGCACTGTCTCCCAGTCAAAAATGGGATTGTGAGCACGTAACCATGGATACCCTAATACTAACTGTGAAGAAGGAGAGGTGATGACCTGGAATCGAATGGTTTCACAGTGTAAAACCCCTGTGTACATGTGTAATGGTACAGTCTCATGAGTAACAACTGGAGAACTTAATGGTCTACCATCTATGGCCTCAACGGCCAAGGGTATCTCCTTCTCTCTGATGGGAATGTTGTTTCTCTTTATAAAGCCAGAGTCTATAAAATTTTCAGCTGCCCCAGAGTCAACCAGAGCATATATGTTGTCAACTATACAAATCTCTCCCATATATAAAGAAACCGGGAGAAGCAAGCGGTTAGGAGGCAATTTAGGAGACTTAGATATCACACCCAAGGCCAGTCCCCTATAAGGTCTTAGGTGCGAGAGTTTTCCGGGAGTAAAGGACATTCCTTTACCATATGGTCTCTCCTACCACAGTATAGGCAGAGTCCCTCCCTTCTCCTATGTAATTTCTCAGTATCAGAGAGTTTGGCAACCCCTAATTGCATAGGTTCCTCCTCAGACACTTTAACACTCTCTGGTATATTAACTCTGGGGTTAATGGGTGTAACAAAACGTCTATTCCTGTTCTTGGTATAGAGCCTGTCACGAATTCTATTATCAATATCAATGAGGTAATCGATAAGGTCCTCTAAGGCAATAGGAAGCTCCTTAGCTGCTACCTCATCCAATATCGTATCTGACAAACCTTCCATAAAGGCAGTAGTTAACCCATTGTTGGTCCAATCTACCTGCGAAGCAAGAGTGCGAAACTGAATAGCATAATCAGCCACAGACCTAGAACCCTGTTTAATTCTCATTAATGCTCTCGCGGCATTCTTTGACCTTTTCATTGTGTCAAAAGTTCTACGAAAAGCCGTAAGAAAACTGTTGAAATCATGTACCATAGGTCCATTAGCTTCCCAAATAGGATTTGCCCACTCAAGTGCCTTATCGGTAAGTTGGTGCATAAAGAACCCAACCTTAGACCTCTCTGTGGGAAATGAACGTGGATACATTTCGAAGTGAAATTCAATCTGATTAATAAACCCTCTGCAAGTCTTAGAGTCCCCTCCATACCTAGGAGGAGGTGTTAAATGGGCCGAAGTATTAGGCAAAGTAGATACTTCAGGGAGAAGGGGCGTAGGAGGGTTAGGTGTAGTTGCTGGAACGGTTCTAGCTAGGAGCGTCTGGAGAGCCTGAGCTATTTGATCCATACGGTGATCCTGCTCTACAAATCTTGCCTCATGGGACGCCATCTGTTGAGCTAAATCTGCGGGGTCCATGGCCCTATCGTAATGTAACGAGAATATACCCCTACACGCAGGATGCAGCTAAACAGAGGCAAATACAGAGGAGAGATACGTCTACCGGACCTTAGAATGGCCGGACTCGACGTATATGAGAGGAGACAGAGCCAGGAACAAACCGAGGTCAAGGGCACAGAGAGACAGCGTAAACTAGGACAAGCCGGGGTCTGGTACACGGAAAACAGCAAGCCGGCAAACAGTACAGATAAGGATAAAGCGAAAACGAAGTCAGAATACGAAGCCAAAGTCAATACGAGAAAACACAACTGAACACCACAAGCGCTAAAGGGAACTGAAACAGAAACCACGATAGGGCAACGAGCTAAGGGAAAAAGGTAAGTTTAAATAGCTTTTAAACGAAAGTGATTGGCTCCTGTCACTTCCACACCCCCTATAGGTAATTGTACAGGGAGTGTGGTATGACAGGAGCCAATGGGAGCCTTTTGGCAATTAGGCTCCCACTGTCTCTTTAAGAGCGCGCCCGAGACTCGCGGCGCGCTCTTAGTTTCAGGCGGGACACGTGACCGCCTCACGCGGTCACTGCCCGCCTTCCATCCAAAGCAGTTGGATGAGCCGCGCGCGGCTCGTGCAGCCGCAGGACCGCGCGCGGCTTGAAGAGAGGACCGCGACCGGCCCCCGGTTAAGGTAAGTAACGCTACACATACCTGCCAACAGGTTTCTACACAATTATTAATAATTCTGGAATATTCATTAGGGGCCCAGTACATTTGATAATATGACTGATAATATGACACTCCCAACATCTTTCCATTATTTCAATTATGCTATATATTGGTCAATTAAATTATGCCTCATATGCAGGTTTGTTATGGCTGTTTTTAAGCTGCTTAACAAAACCTTTTCAACAGAGTCACATACATACTTCTGAACTCATTTTTAAGTCATGCTATAAGGACCAAAATATGATATACCTAACTATTGTTGAAGAAGCATTCCTTGTTAAAAACAATATTCAGTTTAAATGTTTGGAGTGTTCTTTTTATCAGTGCTAGATTACCTCTCCTCAATTTAAAAAAAATCAATATTACTCACCTTAATCCAGTGGCAAATCCATCTTGTTGCTTCTCTGCTCTGACACACACACACACACACACACACACACATACTCTCACTGATTTTACACACAGTGACAGACACACACACATTTCACACATTTCCTGACAGGCACCCACTCACTAACTAACAGACACTCACTAATTTGACACACACTGATAGACACACACACATTCACTAACAGAGACACACTTACTAACAGACACATACACATTTTCTCACACACACTCACATATCATTATTTATGTATTATTTTTTACTTCACCTAGCCTCCCTCACTTTGGGTGAACTAGAATGGATGCTTTCCCTGGGGTCAAGTGGGAATCCTTTTCTGGGGTGCAGTGTAGAGCTTGTGTAATCCTTGTGCTTTTATAGCACTGCTCCCTCGCTGTTTAGTGATGCCAAGGCTAGAGTGACATCATAACAAAGCTTGCACTGCAAGGCATCTGAGGGAGCAGTGCTGGAAGACCACAAACATCAGCGTTCCCTTGCCGTCCGCCTTCATTCTCGATTCTTCTTCATTCAGACACAACACATTTGGGCAGAGTAGGCAGGTGCCTTCTGGGTAAGCAGGTACATACTTTATCTTAGTACACCAGCCGTCAAGCGTTTATCATATCCCCTGCTAGTGGTGTACAACAGGTTGAGAACCACTGCACTATATGACAATGTAAGAAACTATGAAAAGTATTGCATTCCAGCTCACAATATACTGAGCAAAAATGTGCTCTGATTTTGCTCACTTGGTTATAGGTCTTTGTTCAATCTATAAATAAAGTTAGAATCATGAGTGTATTTGAATCAAATATTCTAATAATGTATTAATATAGGATGATGAACAAGTATATGATCTACTATATCCTTAGTGCACATCAATAACTTAAAGAGAAATGGGAGCATCTGGCTGAATGATTTTCGTTGTAAGTTTGTTACCATTAATCTGTGCAATATTTGTTTATTTTATTGCATTAACCCCTTAAGGTCCGGTGACGGTTAAGGACCGTCATCGGCATTTTTGCGTTGCCGACCGCTGACGAACCTAAACCGTCACAGCAGTCTTATGTACTTACCCGATCGCCATCGTTCCTCCGACGGCGATCGGCGTTGCTCCTGGTGTGGGGAGACTGCCTGCAGCCCAGACATTCTCCCCATGGTGGATTTGGACCCCTGTGGCCATGTGATCGCTCAATAGAGCGGTCACATGGTCACAGTAGGTGTCCATGTGTCTGCCTGCAGGGGGACTGTCTGTGCTGACAGACTGTCTCCCTGCTAGTGTAAAATCATAAAAAAATTAAAGGTACATGTTAATAAAAAAAAATAACAATTATATATCTGTATATAAATATGATATATAGACATATAATATATGAATATATGTCTATATATCATATATATATATAATGTCATACTAAGTGTATTTTTATATTAATATGTACATATATTAATATAAAAATACACTTATAATTAAATTACACACGTATATATATAACTATATATATTGTAAATCAATCATTGTTGCAGGAATCTACCGCCCACCTAGCTCCCCTGTGCATTCCCTTTCTGACATAGCCCATCTCCTTAGTGAAACCATAGCTCAAAACCCAAAAAGTGAACTGTTGGTCTTTGGAGATTTTAATATTGATTGGCTGAACCCTAAAAATAATAGTTCTTGCACACTGTTTAAGACTTTGCAGCTAACGCAATTAATCTCCTCCGCAACTCGCATTAACATTAAAAGTCATAACCATACCCTGCTCGATTGGATTCTCTCAAGTTCTCCTGATAGAATCCAGGAGGTTGGTGTTCTCCCAAACACGTTCAGTGATCATTGTTTAGTGTACTGCATGCGCAAAATAAAGGCTATTAAATCCTCTCCCAAGGTTAAAATAACTAGGTCCTTCAAAAAATTTAATCTTGAATCCTTTTTAAATGACATCAAGAACCTCTAATTACACAGATTAAACATTATCCCAGATCTAGACTGTGCTGTTGAATACTTTCAATCTGAACTCTTACAAATTTGGAATTTGCATGCCCCGCTGCGTAAGGTGAGGGTAAAAGGAGCACATATAAACTGGATCACAGCTGACCTCATCCAAATGTACCAGTTTCGAGATTCTTTGTGGTCAAAGTTTAAGCCTACTGGCTCTATGAATGATCACTGTGCATATAGATAATGGCGAAATATATGCACAAAACAGACAAAACTGGCCAAGGCCCAATATTTCTATGAAAATCTGAACAGTAACATCTCAAACCCTAGAAACTTTTGGAAAGTCATAAATAAACTACAAACTCCCCAAATCCACTCCCAACCCTCCACTGTCAAAGTGGGTAACCAAACCCTGCAACTTCCCTTAGGTGTAGCAAATGCCTTTAACAATTATTTTGTCGGATGCTCTACTGCCCTGATTGCCAAGCTAATAAATGACACGCATCCTGAAACTACAAATGTGGATCAGGCACCACTAAATTTGCAAAGACCCAATATAGACAAGTTTATTTTTAGACCTGTACCTGTTAGTGTCATTAAAAACCATCTTAATAATCTAAAAATGAAAAACCAGTCTGGACCTGATCAAATCCCAGCAATGCTGTTGAAGCTCAGTGCGCCGGCAATTGCTAAACCCGTCTCAACTCTAATTAACGAGTCCTTGGTGTCTGGATACATACCCAAACTTTGGAAGACTGCAAGAGTAGTGCCTATCCATAAAAGTGGTGACACTAATTTGGTTTCTATCGCCCAATATCATTGCTCCCGGTATTGTCAAAAATCTTAGAAAAATGTGTCCATACGCAACTTTGTGAGTACTACCAACAATTAAACTATCTGACCCCTGATCAATCGGGCTTTCGCCAGAATCACTTGACTACAACTGCCCTCCTAAAAGTTTGCAATGACATCCAAACTGGCATGGAACAAGGAGACCTAACTGGAGCTATTTTCCTTGATTTTGCTAAGGCCTTTGACACAGTAGACCACAACATTCTACTGCACAAATTTAAAAACTCAGCTATTGGTGATCATTCTCCAAACTGGTTTTGATCGTATGTATCAGATTGCTCGCAATATGTGTCCATTTCTGACAGTGACTCCCTCCCTCTCCCAGTCACATGTGGTGTTCCCCAGGGTTCCATTCTCGGCCCCCTACTATTTACATTATTTATAAATGATCTGCCTAATGTCTGCCAATCCTCAAATGTACACATGTACGCAGATGACACGGTAATCTATGCGAGCAAATCCAATCTACCGCAACTTGAGGCTGTGCTCCAAGACCAGTTTACAGAGGTAGAAAAGTGGATCGCAAAAAACAAACTCTACCTGAACACTGTCAAAACTTTCACAATGATCTTTGGAACAGTACCTAAATTACACAAATTACACAATTACCACCTATCCATCAAAACAAATTCAAATGGCACACTGACCGCAGTCCACACTTTCAAATACTTGGGTATGATATTAGACCCCAATCTATCTTTTGGCCTGCACATAGAAAAGCTTGCATCTAAACTTTATCCAAAACTACATGCCCTATACAGAAACAAAGCCTGCCTAAGCCCTACAGTAAAGGAAAAGATTGTTCAGCAAATGTTGATGCCAATCATTGATTATGGGGATGTAGTATATGCATCTGCATCGCAATCCCACATTAATAAACTCAACACATTGTATAACTCGTTCTGCCGATTTGTGCTACAATGTAATTACAGGACTCATCATTGTGACATGCTAAAAGAACTAAACTGGCTGTCGCTGGAATCCAGATGCACCCTTTATCTTTCCAGCCTTGTTTTTAAGAGCTTTTCTGGGAAACTCCCACCCTACCTGAACAAAATGCTTTCCCCAGGTGTTCCCACTTCCTATAAGCTCCAATCCAGTACAAGCACTTTATTTAGTCTACCTCAATACAAAAAGAAAGCGGCCCGATCCTCCTTCTCCTATAGAGCACCGCAATTGTGGAACGACCTCCAGCACAATTTAAAATCTTCCCTAAGCCTAAAGTCCTTTAAGAGATCCCTCTCTACATATCTCAAAACAGAATGCACGTGTCATGTTTGATTATATATTTCCTGCCTGTTCTATATTAAATTTTGTGTATATTGTGTATTAATATTGTTTTTGTATTCTGTTGTACCCTAATGTAACAATGCAATTATTTGTGGACCCAGGACATACTTGAAAACGAAAGAAATCTCAATGTATCTTTCCTGGTAAAATATTTTATAAATAATAATAATAATATATACTATTATAAAATACAAATAAGAAGTAAATTAAATTAAATAAAAAATGTAAAAATAATAAAAAAAATAAAAAAAAATTATATATGAGATTTTATTCTAACTGTATTTTTATATTAATATATATATATATATATATATATATATATATATATTTATATCAAAATACACTTAGAATGAAATTGTATATATATCTATGTACATATAAATAAATAGAAATAATACGAAAAATCCATATGTCCATATACATAATTACATAAATAATTATATATACACGTAGACTTTAAATATATAAATATGGATATATTTAAATTATACGTGCATATTTATGTAATATTTTTACCTAATTAAGTAATTTTATTGATTGCAATTTGAGGGACCTGCCTGCCAACCCAGGCCGAAAGTCCAGAGAACTGCTAGCATTGTATTTCACCCTAAAACCTGTACATGGGGGGTACTGTTTTATTCGGGAGACTTTGCTGAACACAAATATTAGTGATTCAAAACAGTAAAACATATCACAGCAATGATATTGTCAGTGAAAGTGACTTTTTTTGCATTTTTCACACACAAACAACACTTTTACTGATGGTATAATTGTTGTGATACGTTTTCCTGTTTTGCAACACTAATATTTGTGTTCAGCAAAGTCTTCCAAGTATAATAGTATCCCTCATGTACAGGTTTAATAGCGTTTTTGAAACTTACAGGGTCAAATATATGGGTCAAATATTTTTACATTGAAAATGGTCAGGTTGGTTATGTTGCCTTTGAGAGCGTATGGTAGCCCAGGAATGAGAATTACCTCCATGATGGCATACCATTTGCAAAAGAAGACAACCCATGGTATTGCAAATGGGGTATGTCCATTCTTTTTTAGTAGCCACTTAGTCACAAACACTGGCCAAAATTAGGGTTCAAGTTAGTTTATTACTTTTTTCACACACAAACAAATATGAATGCTAACTTTGGCCAGTGTTTGTGACTAAGTGGCTACTAAAAAAGACTTGACATACCCCATATTGAATATCCTGGGTTGTCTACTTTAAAAAAAATATGTACATGTGGGATGTTATTCAGAGATTTATGACAGATAATAGTGTTACAATGTCACTATTGATAAATTTTAAAAATGTATGTTTTGAAACCGCAATATCCTACTTGTCCTTATAGCCATATAACTTGCAAAAAAAAGCATGTAAACACTTTTTAAACTCAGGACAAAATTCTGAATCTATTTAGCAGTTTTTTTCATTCACTTTTGTAGATGAGTAAAAGATTTTTCAAGTAAAATTAAAAATTTTTTTTATTTTTTCAATGTTTCAATATTTTTTATTTTTTTTAAATTAAATTACATGAGATTATATAAATAATGATATGTAAAGAACGCCCATTTTGTCCTGAAAAAAACAATATATAATTTGTATGGGAACAGTAAATGAGAGAGCGGAAATTTACAGCTAAACACAAACACCACAAAAGTGTAAAAAGAGGCCTGGTCGCAAGTGTACAACATCGCAAAAACAGTCCGGTCCTTAAGGGGTAAACATGCATCTCTAGATGCAGTACTCTGTTACTATCTAGGATTAGGAGAGCTACAAACTCAATGAATTTGCCAGACAAATCCAATTAAATTAATTATTTAACCCCTTCAGACCAGAGGGCGTACTATTATGCCCTATTATAGGCGGCTCTAAACGCCGCCGGGCGTAATAGTACGCCCTCCGGTCTTTTGGTACTTCCCAGGGAGCCCCCCGCGGCACTTCCGTCCTCCACGAATCCCCCCGGCCATGTGAGAGTGGGGTCCTTGCGAGGACCCCACAATCACATGGCCGGGGATAGCTGGCTGCTGTATTGCCAGCAGGGGGGCTGCCTGTAATGACAGGTGGTCCCCCTGCTGGCTGAAAATAAAATTAAAACAAATAACTGGTGTAAAAATAAAAAATATATACTTAGATCATATATATGTATTATATATATATATGATCTAAGTATATATATATACACATATACATACACACATGTACACCGTCTAGGTGTATTTTACTATTAATATATATATATAATTATATATATATATTAATATCAAATTACACGTAGACTGATACTGATTAAATATATATATAATTATTGTTATATATATATTTATATATATTATAAAAAAAATTAAAATGTAAATACGTTAAAAAATAAAATTACAAAAATAATTAAAAATAAATAATTAAAAATATATAGATGTGTGTTATTTCGTTCTAACTGTATTGTGAAATTAATATATATATATATATATATCAAAATACATGTAGAACGAAATAATATATATCTATATACATAAATATATACGTATATATCACTATATATATATATACCTATATATAAATAAAAATATATTTTTTAAATTATATAGATATATACATATATATACACATACGTATATATATATACATATATTAATTCTACATATATATTTATGTAATATTTTTACATAATTAGGTATCTTAATTAATTACAATTAGCGGGACCTGCCTGACAACCCATGCCGAAAGTAAAGGGAATTTAATTTGTTAGCACTATATTTAACCCTATAACTTTCCAAGACACCATAAAACCTGTACATGGGGGTACTGTTCTATTCGGGAGACTTCGCTGAACACAAATATTAGTGTTTCAAAACAGTAAAATGTATTACAACGATGATATCGCCAGTACAAGTGAAGTTTTTGCATTTTCACGCACAAACAGCACTTACACGGACGATATTATTGCTGTGATACTCTTTTACTGTTTTGAAACACAAATATTTTGTGTTCAGCTGAAAGTCTCCCGGAGTACAACAGTACCCCTCATGTACAGGTTTTATGGTGTTTTCAAAGTTACAGCCAAATATAAGGCTTCATGCTTCATTTTTTCACATTAAAATTTCGCCAGATTGGTTACATTGTCTTGAGACTTATGAGTAGCCCAAGAATGAAAATTACCTCATGATGAAGATTATTTGTATAGAGACAAACCCATACTATAAATAGCGTCCAGTCTTTAGTAGCCACTTAGTCACAAACACCGGCCAAAATTGGCTGCTTACATTTTTTCACACAAACAAATACTAACGCTAACTTTGGCCAGTGTTTGTGACCAAATGGCTACTAAAAAAGACTGGACATACCCCATTTGCAATACCTTGGGTTGTCTACTATTGCAAATGGTATGCCATTATGGGTGTAAATTTCATTCCTGGGCTACTATACAGTCTCAAAGGCAACGTAACCAATCTGGCGAATTTCAATTTCAAATGTAACGTGCTATATTTGACCCTGTAACTTCCCAAAACGCCATAAAACCTGTACATAGGGGGTACTGTTTTACACGTGAGACTTTGCTGAATACAAATATGTGTATTTTATTGCAGTAAAAGCAAACAGTATTATGACACTGACCGTTAAAATGTCATGTAGAACTAAAAAAATTTAAAAAATCGTATTTTCTCCCATTTTTTTCATATTAAATTATGTTTCATAGCTAAATATTTGATATTAAATGAAAGCCCTGTTTCCCCTGAATAAAATGATATATAATAAGGGTGCATTTACTATGAAAGAGGTGTATTACGGTTGGACAGACATGTAGCGCAAATGCCAGGTTTTGTTTACATTTTGTTTTGTTCACAACGTGTACATTTGGCTCCGTCCTTAAGGGGTTAAAGGGAAAAAAAACAAACAAAAACAAAAAACAAATAAACAAAACTAATTAAATAAAATAGGTCAGTTTATAAATTTCAATATGCCTATTTTAGCCTAGATTTTGTAATTCTGTAAGTCTGTGTATATTTGTTGATGCTTTATGAATGGCATTAATAATAATAATGAGAATAATAACAATATTAATTCAGTTTTAATTTCCCAACATTTCACTAAATGTAGATGAGCCCTTTAATAAAATGCAAAAAATGTATATTTGTAGATAAACAGCAAAACAGAAATCACAGTTAATAATAAATATATAAAAATAGAATAAATTATTCTTCTGTTCAATACTATAATACCCGAGAGTCACGATTAAATATGCTTTGACTTCATATATTTTGCCTGCGACTCATTTCTCGCTACTTAGGACACAATGGTGAAAAATTCCCTCCCCCTCCTTCTAACCCTCTTACGAGGCTACACTATAGCTGTGTGATAAAAAGCTGATCAAGGTTAATGTACAATAATCAATTCAAAGAAGAGTGAAAATGTATTATGGTGAAAAAATACTAATAAATAAATGCAGCTCAAGGGGAAACGGTAACTGTAATTGTATTGTTAGAAATCAGTCGTCAAAGACAGAAATCAGTGACTGGATCAAGTTCATAGAGAACCCTGGACTCACTAAAGAAAATGCAAAATTCCTCTAGGTTTCAAGAAGGGATAAAATCTAATGTTCTACTGCAAACAGTTATAATCAGAAAATGTGCATCCCCTAATTAATTACATATATCCTGGCTGTTTTTGTTCTGTGGTACAGTAGATGTTAATAAAATAATACTTAACTCCTATGCACACCTGAATTCAACATAATATACCATTGCAAGAATCACATTATTAAACAGAAATAGAAACATTTCAAGGACCTGATTTTATTTCAGTGTACACCTTTGTGTGTTAATTGCTTCTTAAATCTTCTAAGTTCCAATCTTGATGTTAATTCTTAGTAACCATATGAGCAATGCATTATCCCTTTTTAGTAATAGGTTGATAACCAAGATTTTTACACACTATTTCCTTTTTTTTGGCAGATGCCCAGGCTCTGCTGTAGGATGACACAAAACACAAAACTATATAAACTATATACTTACAGAGGTTTACCAACCTGAATACGGTGTATAAGAAGAAAAATGAAAGATGATCAGTCCTTGACAACCAGACAAAATTACCAAAGATCACATGTAAACTGCTATCAGACAGTATTCTTGCAATTGTTAATAAGGCACTGTCCACAACACTAACACGTCACAGAGACCTTAAGCTCATATATGCTACAGCATTAGTGGTCCTCCAATTGCTTGACTACATGATCAGACTAAAGAAGAATCAATGCCCACCATAGAGACTAAGACTGGAAGCCAAGATAAAGGCAACATGGAAGGATGTTACTAATCTGGATCAACTTCACAGAGATGAAAAGATCTAGAATAGGCCTTTGCTGCAGAGGAAATACATGGGTATGCCAGAGGCACCAAAAACATCTAAGGAAAGGCTGGCATCACTGGCAACATGACCAAGCAGATACACAAGAGAATAAATGCCCTGTTTACCAAAGAAAAGTCCAAGGTGTATGCACAGCTGCAGATGTAACCATAACATATTCACACAAGACCCACCCAGAGCAGAGACTGAACAGTTCTAGAATAATATCTGGGAGAAATAAACATCACATTACACCAAAGCCCAGTGACTACTAGTGTATTTACAATAACAGAACGATCACTTTATGCCTATATAACGGAAAAAGTGAAAATACAACACTTATCTTAATAGATAGTGGTAACAGCTTCCTCCAGGGATTTCCCCGCAATAATCCCTTAAATACTGTGTAGATATATACAAAATGAGGATACAGCTGCGGATCTACAAAAGAGATACAAAACAAAATAATAGTGTAACACTGTATAATAAAATATAAGTGCGCTGTGTGGAGTTTAACTCACAAGATAGATGAATAAATATTGCCTCCCCTGATGAAGATGGGGGGTAAAATCATTGCTCTGGTTCCCAGGAAGACGAAGTGAGACTCAGGATGTGGAGTAGATAAAATTCTTCTTTATTAAAAAGATTAAAAAATAAATAAGCTATTATGTTACCAGGACCTGGTACCATAATGGCTTTTTTATTTTTAATCCTTTAGTTTTTTTATCCAGTAGGTATTGATCATATCAGTTCTTGGGATTAACCAATTCTCATGTGGGTTACTCATTGTTCGATATCTCCCTCTGTGATGGTGACTGGTCCTGTTCTGGAAGCATGCAGTTGTCTGATTTCAGGTCTAGTAGTCAGTGGGGATCTACAAAAGAGATACAAAACGAAATAATAGTGTAACACTGTATAAAAAATATAAGTGCGCTGTGTGGAGTATAACTCACAAGATAGATGTATAAATATCGCCTAAGGGTGCCTCCCCTGATGAAGATGGGAGCTTCCTGGGAACCAGAGAAGTGATTTTACCCCAATCTTCATCAGGGGAGGCACCCTTTGGTGATATTTATACATCTATCTTGTAAGTTATACTCCACACAGCGCACTTATATTTTATTATACAGTGTTACACTATTATTTCGTTTTGTATCTCTTTTGTAGATTCCCAGTGACTACTAGACCTGAAATCAGACAACTGCATGCTTCCAGAACAGGACCAGTCACCATCACAGAGGAAGATATCAAACAACGAGTAGCCCACATGAGAATCAGTCAATCCCAATAACTGATATGATCAGCACCTACTGGATAAAGAAACTAACAGTGCAGCATGAATGTGTAGCAGCAAAAATTAATCAGCTACTAGCAACAGGCACCCACCCTGAGCAACAAGTCAGACCAATACAGGTCATGAAGGACCCTCGCAAGGCAATAACATCTAAAAAAAATCTAAACAATTCAACTGCTATTGTGTTAAATAGTGTTTTATGTTATATGCAAAATAATGGCAGACATAGAACATGTTTGAAAAAATAATGCTCTGTTGCCTACGCTGAGGCATAATATATCAAACAAAGGTAAGACAAATAACACATTACACATCAGTTCCAACATAAGTAATAATAAGCCATTCGCAATATCCTACTTTTCAGTCTGCGTATGTTGGTAGTAAAAGTTTGAGCTAAATCTTAACTGAAGTATATGCACTGTTGCCTACGCTAAGGTATAACGTGTCAAACTAGAGTAAGGCAAATAACATTTTAGATCAATTCTTATCTAAGTATTACTAAGCAATGTGCATCAACCTAATAGCAAATCCGCGTATGTTGGCAGCGAGAAATTAAACTATGGCTTAACAAGAGGGCATATCATAGTGCAGTATATGATAACAAAGCCTAACGAAATGAGTGAAGATAAAACTCCTATTAAATGTATGGTCAGGCTTTAAAGTAATTTAACCCCTAATAATTGCTGTCAATAAAGCAAAATCATAACAATATAACATTATGTTAAGCACATACGGCAAAGATGATATATTGGTCAGGCAGTGTAAGTCAGCAATTAATCTTAGCTGTTGGCATTATAACAGCACCTAATAAGACCCAAGTATGGAGGTCAGCTACATATCATAAGTTAGGTCCTGCCCTGGCTAGGCTTCACCAAACAAATAAAAGAATAAAACAATAAAATAAATAAATAAAACAAAACATTAATACGTAACAAAAAAAGTTCGGCATAAATCAGCAAAACTACAGATATTTCACTCTTAGATAGTAGAATGACATTTTGGCGCGTGTTTAGGTAAATGTACTTTTGAAATATATCATGTAATAGTTAAATAGCATGAAAACATAATTGGTTGCAGTATAACTGTTTTTAATTATGCTTAAACAGGTTAATTTGCTACAAGTTATGAGTTTTGCCTCCTTCAGTATACATCAATCTGATACAGAAAATATATATATAAAAAAAATAAAAAAATAAAATATATATAAAATAGGTAAGCAAAAAATTAATATGTAAAAAAATGAAATAATAAAAACAATAAGGGAGCAATTCCAGTCCGAGGGGGGCCTCCTATGGCACAGCTACAATATATCCCTCGGGAAGCCGAGTCTCCATCTGTCTTCCCCAGACCGACCCCAGCTCACCGGCCAGGCCCTCCGTAGTGCTGTGGCACTCAGGAGCAGAAACTGTCCACTGGACCCCCCATACATAGAGTCAGTGGGCTGTCCGCCCTCTGCACCTCCCCAGCATCACTTAAGCCCCTGTGAAGTGCGTGCCCCCAAGTCTCTCCTGGTGCTGACCACACACTTGGGACTGGTGCTCACCACTCACGGACACTGGTCAGCCGTAAGGACTGCTCAATCCCGCCCCACAGGGCTCACGGCGTCAGGGACAAGGCTCTCTGGGGACCCTTTAAACCTAAAGGCCAGGGCACTCACTTCTCCAGTGGGTGGGCAAATAGTGCGGAGGATCCGTCTGGCGCACAGCAGTGCCAAAGTCCGCACGAGCCGTCCAAATCAGCCCCTCATGGTGAGTATTCTTCACAGTTTCTCCACCTCCGATCATTTAAGGGTGTAATTAGCCGTTCCTAAAGTGGGGGTGAGGGTAAGGCATCCCTTATGATAAAGTCCTCTGCCTCCTCGATCTCACTTGCTGGTGCCAGCATTAACCAAGCAGTTAGGCCCGTGATAAATGCCGGACCAGCAGCATAAGCAGTAAATGTCCCTTTGTTCCAAAGTAAATTTTTCTCACTCAGAGGCAGCCTATATCTAGGCTTATGATGGCGAGTAGGCCTGGTTTATCAGTTTCGGTGCTGTATGTATTTGGCCTCAATCAGGTACGAATTTAAAGCTTGGGTGATTCTCCATATCATTATGTTAAATAATCAGGCTTTGGGGCAGTCTACATGTAAGTTTAATGCAGTTTTCTGGGGCTCAGGCCTGGAGTCATGGTGCTCTACTTCCATTCAGCTTGGTGGTCCAGTGCCGCCCCCAACAATTCAACTGCTATTTCAAATATTTTTTCTTTTATAAATATTCTTGTTCATGGGTAGAACATTGGATTAAGGATAGAGTATAACAAGTTGTTTTTAATGGTAAATTTTCAAGCTGGACAAAAGTGGTAACAGGTTTCTACAACATTATTAATAATTCTGAAATATTCGTTATAGGGGCCCAGTACATCTGATAATATGACTGATAATATGACACTCCAAGCATCTTTCCATTATTCCAATTATGCTCTATATTGGTCAATCCCTCAGGGTTCTGTTTTGGGACGGCTTCTTTTTAACACATTTGTAAATGATTTTGAAATAGGCATGGAAAGCCATGTTTTTTTTTTTTAGATGACACAAAACATTGTAAAGTAACACAGTGAGCAGGATATTACTTTGCTGAAGAGGGATTTATATAGATTGGTCACTAAAATGGAAGCTGAAATTTAATGTAGAGAAATGCAAAGTTATGCACTTCAGGGTCAAGAATGTACAAGCAACTTACACCCTATATGGTAGTGAATTAGGGCTAACAACACACAAGAAGGATTGGGGAATTGTTATAGACAACAAATTAGGCAGCAATATGCAATGTCACCCTGAAGTTATTAAGGCCAGTAAGGATTTGTCATGTATAAATAGGGGCATAAATTCTCTGGATGAAAATACAATTTTGCCTCTTTATAAATTGCTGGTAAGACCACACCTTAAATATGCTGTGAAATTTTGGGCACCTGTTCTAAAGAAGGATATCATGGCACTAGAAAAAGTGCAGAGACAAGCTACAAAATGTATCAAAGTAACGGAGCATTTTTGTTATGAAGAAAAGTTTACAAATTTAAATCTCTTTAGTTTGAAAAAACGGCACCTCACAGGGGATATAATAATATTATAAAAATATATTCGGGGCCAGTACAAACCATTAGACTTGGGCACTTCCGAAATTTCTGTTTCATACGAATGCATTCATACGAAAAACATTTTTGTTTCGTCAGAACCGAAATTCGTCTATTCTTTCATTTCTTTTCGTACAAAATTAGTTCATTTTTTTTCATTTCGGATGAACCCATCATTCACTCGCCTTGATTTAATTGCACCAAATGAATTTAATATAAAAATCATGCGGTTGTTCTGTAGTGGAAAGGCACAATGTTAGAATAGGAGGGGAATGCAATCTACTGAACAGTATAGCAAGCAGGCATGAGCAAGGTCTTTTATGAGCCTTTTTGGATGGCCCATAGAACCAGTGGCGAGGTTACTTTCACCACAGAGAAAAACATTATAAATTTGAAATAACAGCAACTATATTAAGTACAAACAAATAGGGGTACAATTTATGGAAATGGGCTGCCAAGGGTACTCATATGAAAAAAAGTTGTGAACCACTGTTGTAGTCCAACTTTCCAATTCTTCTGATGGATCAGTGTGTGTGTGATAACAAAGCTGTCTTTGCACAGTGTGTTTTTGAGTGTGGATTTAAATAGATGTGGATTGGTTTTGTGTGTGGTATTTGCAGGGCTGGCACAATTGGCACACAGGATCAGGCAGCACTCCTCTCCTGTCGGACCCTGTGTGTAACGTGGCCGAGTGGCAGACCGTGGTAGAGGAGCTTGTTTCCCTCTGCTGGGTCTGACAGGAAATGCGCACAAAGGACGCTGAACTGCTTCCTGAGATACCGGGTAGAGGGAACAGAAGCACCTCTGCTGCGGACCACCTGCTCGTCAACGCTACATGGAGGAGGGAGTTGAGGGGGACCACAAGAAGGAAGGAGAGGCACACAGAGGGCTACTGGTGGGTAGGAGGGAGATATACAGAGGGCTGGGGGCAAGAGGCACACTGAGGACTGAAGGGTGGAGGAGAGGCACATAGAGGACTAGGGGGAGCAGAGATGTGCACAGGCAGCCTTGGGGTGACAAAGATACCCATAGAGGCAGAGAGAGAAAAGAGAAACACAAAAGAGAGAGAAAAACGTAAAAGGGCTGGGGAAGAGATACACAGAGGGGCTGGGGGGGAGAAAGAGTCCCACAAAGTTGGCAATTGGCAAATGGTTAGCAATTTTTTTTTATTTATTTTTTTATGGCGGGGATGCAAGTAGCTACAGTCCCTAGTAGTTGAGTAATTGAGATTGTGTCAGTGGAATATAGTACTGGAATGGATGTGGTTATGTGGTTTGTTATATTAACTTTTAACTTTTGTGAGTTAAAGAATTTTAGTGTTCTATTGTTTATGTGTGTGTGTGTTTTTACTTTGAATTATAAGAAATAAATTGAAAAAGAAAGAAAAAGGAAAAAGTGAGATTAGCAAATAAATAGTAAATAGAAATGTAACTACAAATGGTAAAGAGGAGTGAGTAGGCAATTGGCGACCCACTCACCTGTTTCATCCCTAGGGCAGAGCATCCAAACTCCTTCAGTCCTTGGCGTAGGAAGCAGACCTCCAGAGCTCAAACACAATGCCCTAGCATTAGCTGACTGCTCTGGTGGAGGTAGCAAGCGTTGCCACACCGCTGTCAGACATAGCCAGAGGGGAGATACCAGTACAACTTTGAGGGAGATTTGAAGGTATTAGGGAGTGGGGGGGAGAGAATGAAAGAATAAGGAGGAATGAGAAAAAATAGGTTTTGCCACCACCAACAGCAAACTAGAAATAAAATGGTAAAGATGAGTGAGTGGGCAATTGGTGACCCACTCACCTGTTTCATCCCCAGGGCAGAGCATCCAAACTCCTTCAGTCCTTGGTGTGGGAAGTGAGCTTCCAGAGCGCAAACACAATGCCCAAGCATTAGCTGACTGCGCTGGTAGCGGGCATTGCCGCACCGCTGTCAGACACAGCCAGAGGGGAGAAACCAGTACCACTTTAAGGGAGATTTTTGGGCATTAGGGAAGAAAGGGAAGGGAATATTATTTTAATTTTTTGTGGGGATAGAGAATAGATAGAGAGAGAAAATAAAATAACGGTTTTCATTTCTCCTTAACACTACTACATGATATCAAGCATATCACCTGAAAGAATAATAAGGAAGTTGAGAAACCCTAAGCTCAATTATAGTCAAAGTGAAGACCAATTTGTGCAGATTGAATTTAAGAAAGGCAATCTGCTCCATGAGATGAGGTGACATTTGTGAGCACTGTTGATTCAGTATATTACCGGTTACTGAAAACACATGCTCACTTGGGACAGTGGTTGGACATGATAGCAGCTACTGCGCAACCAATGAGAGTGCAGGCCACACACTCATCTTCTCATCCCAATAGCTAAGAGGGTCAACATTAAGGGGCAAAGGAGGTTCAGAGAGGTATGCTCTGACCATTTCTGAGGCAGTACTCTCCTTTCTGCTGCTAGCACTCTCAGTGGGTCCAACTATATCCTAAAGCAACTCTTCCCAAAATTAAGCTGCTCCATTCAATTGTATGGTGGTGGTAGTGCCACTGCCAACACTTATGTTAGAAGTAGCAGACATCACAGCTTCCTGCTGAAATTCTCCCTCAGACAGCATTCCCCTAATTTGCTGCCAGTCACACACCCTCTGGATCAGTTTCTCCCTCCAAGTTGTTAGGCTATTGGATCTGAATGCTAGCTTTCCCTTAATCCTTGGATCGCACAGGCAAGCTAGCATCAGTTTGGGAGAATTATCAATTTGCTCACGTAGGCAAACTTTGAGCTGGTCCTTTAGCCTCCTGACTAGAGTTACTACATCAGGATGTAGAGGGTCACATTGAACAACCTCTTGGCTTTCAAGGAAGACATCCATCTTGCTCCCTATATGGGTGATTACCTGTCTCAGTTTGCCAGTGTTTAAGCTCACATTTTCAGGGGCATCCCTGTATGGTTTAATGACTGCCACTAGTTGAGCGATCACTGTCCAATCGTCTCTAGCCAGTGGAGAACCAATACCAATGTACTGGTTTGATGCCGGACTATGGATCGCCCTCTGCTGCTCTAAAATCATCTCCAGCATCTCCAAAGTAGAGTTCCACCATGTACTAACATCTTGTGGTAGACAGTGTGTGGGAAGACCTGCCTTCTCTTGCTCCTGCCTCAACAGTTGGCTAGCCTTCACACTGCGGTGGAAGTGCCCAGCAATCCTCATGTACCTTTCAATCTCACTGGAAACTATTATTTCCTTCTGTGATTGCTGACTTGACTACAAAATGGATAATGTGCGCTGCACAGCACACACCAATGAGGTTACCATCAGCAGAGCTTTCACCATATTTGAAGCTCCATCAGTAACCACAAACCCCACTTCTACATTGGTGCCTGCCTCAACTCCTACCCAAAGAGACACCATCCTCCTTAGTGCCTGCAGAATTTGATATGAAGTGTGTTTTTCATCCATCACTTCAGCATGGAGAAGGAATGATCTATAGCCCAGCTGACTTACAGATACATTTCCTCCCTTTCTGCTAGACCCTGTTGCTGCTGTTGAAGTTGCAAAAGGAGATTCCTGAGACACACCCGGCTCCCACCAGTGTGCAGTCAAGGAAAGAAAAGCATGTTGGCCACTTGGCGCACTCCAAAAATCTGAAGTGAAATGCACTGGCTGACCAGCAGCCTTCGAAAGCTCCCTTTTTGCTACTCCAACACAGGACTGATAGAGTGAAGGGACTATCCTCCTGCTGAAAGTGGAAAATGAGGGAAGATGGTATTGTGGAGCCACAGCCTCCATCAAGTGTTTGAAAGGCTCCCCTTCTATAAGTGAAAAGGAAGTGCCCCCAAAAGCAATTAACTAGCCAATAAGTTGTGTGATTTGATTGGCCTGCTGTTTGGACATAGCCCTGGTGTGAAATCCCCCAAATTGTTCCAGGGTGAGCTGGACACATTGTGATGTTTCAACCAGCCTTGGTTGTTGGCTGGCAGCACCAGTAATTCTTGGCTCTGCAACACCTCCCCTGTCACTCCTAGCTGCCATGGTACTGGGCATTGTAATAGTAGCAGCTATGTTGCCTGCCTTAGTACTTTCTGCCTCTTCCCTCAATAACACAGCCTTGTGATGGCTGCAAAGGTGATGGTTCATCCTGGCACTGGTGAGATGACCCAACACTCTACCTCTGCTAACTTCCTTCCCTCAAAGTTTGCACTTTGCAAAGCACCCATCTCCAACACTTTCAAAGTGATCCCAAACTTTGCTGCGGCACAACACATTGGTGTCTGCCCTTCGGGATGCTGCTGCTAATTGTGCAGGTTGATGAGCAGCAGCAGGAGTGTGACTACTGGGAGCTGGCACAGTAGCCTCTGCACTGGTAATGTGGCTAGTAGTACCAGTGGTGGTGGTGATTGTTGGAACAGTTACACCGGTGGTGGTAACTGTGCCACTGCTAGGAGGGATAGTGGACCTTGAAATAGTAGTGGGAAATGATTGTGGTGGTCTACTAATGGTTAAAGTAGCACTAGCAGGTGCTACTATTGGAGAAAGTGGAGAGGAAGGGGAAAATGTGCACTAGTAGCAGGAGAAAAAGGTGGACTGCTAACTGAAGAATTCTAACTCTCCTCTACTATCTCCGCCTCACTCTCAGTCTTATAGGAAATATCAGCTCCCAGAGATGTTATCGTGTGATTTGCAAATTATTATCTTAAAGATGGAAATATAAAAGGAATCAGGAAAAATCCGCTTACAGAAGAAAAATGCAGGGACATTTGCTTTTTTGCAGATATATCGGTGGCTACTCTGACAGCAAGAAGACGCTTTCAAGACGTAACTACTATATTAAGGCAAAAGAAAATCCTATCTCATTGGGGATTTCCTTTTAACCCCTTAAGGACCAAACTTCTGGAATAAAAGGGAATCATGACATGTCACACATGTCATGTGTCCTTAAGGGGTTAAACTCATAATAATATATGATGGCAAACCTTACTTTTTTATTGAAATAGTATAAACAAAGGAACAACTGTCAACATGGGGCCTTAACTAATTAATTAAAAACTATTATTTATTTATTTTTTTAATATTGTTGGGTTTTTTTATTACATTTTTCTACTTAAAGAAATTTAGATGATGAGAAAAGTAGCTGAAACCATATAAAAGCTTTGGTTGATCATTTTTTTTTACATATGGGACACTCAAGATAAAACTTGGCACAATATTTTTTTTTTTTTTAAAAAGATATACACGAATTAGATGTAAATTGAATGAAAGTTATTTTTTTTTAAATAAACAATAAGTTAGAAAAACACTTTACATTAAACAATTTGAAAGGAAGCATAATGAAATTGATTAAAGTGGGGAAATAAACTTACACAGTAGGAATATGAATACACATGGTAATTGGATGTAGTAGGCAGTTCCCTCCAAAATGAATTAAAAGAAACACGGGAGAGTTTTTGCTTATAAACATTAATGTGTGTGGACAAAAAGTAATAGACAAAAATAAAGTACTTATCACAATATTGTTGATATACACAATTTGAAGAATGTTAATGAAAGATTATTAACAATTTTTTTATAGATTTTAAATACACTTAACACATAAAAAGGAAATAGAAGAAAATGAATAAAATTATTATTTTTTTCACAAAAGTAATATGAATACAAAAGGAAATAAGGTGTAGTAGGTAATCACCCTTAATCATATTTAGATAAGAGGAAAAGAGAGGTAGATTTATTTGTAAATAATAGTGCATATGTATGTTTTTGTTTTTTTCTGAAAACCAATGAATGGATAGGAGGTGGGAGTGAGGAGTTGGGTAGAATAAGGGAATAAGGGAGGATAAATATAAAAGATAAAGTATAGAGGGAAAAAGAGAATATCAATTATAAAGGAAACCAAGAGATTTAGAAACAATTTTTATAATTAATTTATTTCAGCTAGCCTGCATCATTTGAAAATGACCTAAATTGAAATTAGGTCAGATCAGGAATGAGATTTTTAATAACATTAGAATTAGTTGTTTTGTGTGAATATGGAATGGATGTTTTATATGTTGTTTATTTTACTATTTTTTATAAGGATTGCAGAACATATATATATATATATATCCAGATGAGCAGACGGAAAGGAAAAGAGGGGAGGGGTGATGTTACATGACACTTAACTTTGCTTCCATCAATGCTTAGAGCCTAAACACTCTGCAAAAGAGGGGACAGTTGTACCATACTTTGTGCCAAAAGCACATTGATATAGCTTATGTCCAAGAAACTCACTGGATTAAACCAGCTAAGAAACTATGGAGGTTTTCTCATTTTCCTTTGATTTATCAATCTAATTTAAAAAACAAAAAAGATAGGGGTGGCAATAATAATTACAAATAGAGTTAAATTTTAGCCTATCTTTGATAGAAAATGGTAGATACATTATCTTAATATGCAAGATTAATGATCTTACCTATACGTTAGGAAATATCTATAGTTCCAATCAAAATCCGATTAGATTTCTCAAGAAAATAATAAATGGAATGGATCAAATATGAGAAGGAACATTTATCCTAGGAGGGGACTTCAATTGCGTACCGGATATGAAGCTCGATAAAAGCTTTATGGCTGGTGCCCCTAGGGACTCACAATATAACGTGAACTTTTTTGAAATATAATGTATATTGAAATATAACGTCAACTTCTTCAAAGATCTATTGGTGAAAAACCCTTTTTATCAAAGGTCCACCACTCGTACTCTAGGATTGATCTTTTAGTAACAAAAAACCCAAACAAGCTGAAGTCTAAATGAATTACTTTGTTCTCCTGGACCAAACATTGAAGAATTAATTAAACAAGCTGAAAGTTTTTTTTAAAATAAATAATAATGGCGAGACTACACTTTCAACAATATGGTGTTAATTCAAATGCTATATGAGAGGCTTATTTATCAAAGAGGGATCACATCTGAAAAAAAGTAATGGAAAGTATTTATCAAATCTTTACTTCTTTGTCGGAACAGGAGCGAATAAATAAAGCCTCTCCAAATTGAATTACTTCTAAAAAATTTGCATCTATTCAAGACTCTATTAAAATTAAACTCCAAGAAAGAATGGAAAGGAATACATTAGTACTTAAACAAAAATGGTGCTTAAGTAATAATCAAATTGATAAACTTCTCTCTAATAAATCAAAATTTAAAGAAAGAATGATTGTATTAAGAAAATAAAATTGTTAACAAAATTTTACTTTCCCCTAAACAAATTGGAGAAGCATTTAAGTCGTATTACCACTCTTTATATAATTTGGAAAATGAGAATAACATAACTCTAAAATACTAAAATGTAAACTTCCAAAAATAAATCCATTAAAACGTATGGAAAACAATTCCATAAAGTTCTCTATTCTTGAGATACAAAAACCAATAAAATGTTTGTTTTTTTTTTAAAAAAAAAAAGGAAAGGCCCCAGGACCAGATGGTTTTTCTGCAATTTTTTATAAAACATTTGAAAATGAAATCTCACCAATTTTACAGCAGACTTTCAATTTATTTACCGCTAATATACATATTCCACAAGAATTATTACGGGCCAATATTCTCCCAATTCCTAAGCCCGTAAAAGATCCGGACACCCTGTCGAATTACCACCCAGTCTATTTGATTAATTTAGATTTAAAGATATTTTCTAAGATACTTGCAGAAAGACTTAAAACAATCATTCCTGAACTTGTACATAAGGAGCAAACAGGGTTTGTGATGGGCAGAGATATGGTTGATAACACTCGGAAAATTATAAATATGATAAGCCATTCCAACGCTCATGATTTACCTTCTGTTTTTATAGCCTTCGACAAGGAAAAAGCAATTGACAGGGTGAACTGCACTTTCCTGTATTTAGTGTTGGAGAATTTTAGCCTGATAGGTTTTTCTAAAGAAAGTGCTCTGATACTTTATACAGCCTCTCACGCTAGAGTTATGGACCCTGATATGATATCTGACTGGTTTGACATGAAGAATGGAACTAGGCAAAGCTGTCCATTGGCGCCATTGCTGTATATTCTTTCTATAGAACCACTGGCTGCACTACTTAGACAGAGAGCAGATTTATGGCCTAAATATATGTTAAGTGAATCACAAAATTACTTTATATGCAGACGACATCCTCCTTACCTTGTCTAACCCATTAATGTCCATTCCGCAAGTTCAAGAAGTAATTATTGAATTTGGTAGATATTCTGGATACAAAATCAATATAAATAAAACTTAAATAATAACAGCGAATGTAACTACAAATTATTTGGAGACATTGAGAGGGAGGTATAACTGGAATTGGAACAATGAAATAATCGAATATCTTGGAAACCACATTAGAACTGATATAAATAAGATAGTGGATGATAATTATAAGGTATCACTAATATTACAAAAATAGAAAGGCCTCAAAAGTTCTTGGCTTGGTAGGCTGAAAACAATCTCCACATATATTTTACCAAAATTGACCTACTTATTTTGTTCCTTACTGCTAAGATTTCCAAGATACCTACTTTTTCAATTCAAGAAACAATTTATGGCGTTTATTTGGGGAGATAAAACACCAAGAATTTAATTTAATATCCTAACTAGAAGAGCCGAAAAATGTGGAATAAATCTTCCAGACATAATAGAAATACATGATAATATTATGTTTACTCACTTAAATGGGATAATCAGATAGCACCAAATATAGGATGGAAGATAACGGAAGAAAAAGCTAGTCACAAGACGTCATTATTCAATTTAGCTTGAATTAATTCTAAGTACTATACATTTTTTACCTCTTTGAATATAACTGTGAATGACAGAATAACGGCATTAAAAATATTTAAGAATAAATTGAGAATTTCTAATAAACTCCTTCAATCAACTCCCTTAGAAGTCATACAATTTTATATACAGGATTTAGACTTAACAAAGTGGAGATACTGCAATATCCACAATTTAGCTCAAATCGCCCTATTAGGAAAACTTTAATCATTTGATAATGTAAAATGTAAAAAGTTTGATGGATAGAGAGAAACCTTCATTAGTAAATAAATGGGAAAGAGATTTAAATATATACTTTTAAATAGAGGAATGAGGGCAGGCTTTTACATAAGTTAAGAAAATTACTCATAGTCTTAGCATGCATGAAACTTATGAGCTAAATTATTCATAGATGGTACCTTATCCCCTACAGAATCAAGAAATTCAAACATATTTTTTGGACATCTGCTGGAGATGCACTAGTTCTATAGGAACATTATACCATATGTGGTGTGAGTGTAAAGGCTTAATAGAGATTAAAGAAAATATAACACAAATCTATAAAAACTTGCATATACAAGAAGATCTATCCCCTTAAACATTCCTATTCCATCTGGACTTTCCCATCTGTAGTTTTGAACAAAAAGCATTTCTAATACATAT
>OW240923.1:118336155-118367806 GCA_933207985.1 Pelobates cultripes | reverse complement strand
CAGCAGTACTCCTACCCCACACACACAGTACCCCAACCCTCCCAGCAGTACCCCTACCCCCCACACACAGTACCCCTACCCCCCACACACAGTACCCCTACCTCTCTGCAGCACCCTTACACATATAGCACACACACAGCACCCCCCCACACACACACACAGCACCCCCCACACACACACACACAGCACCCCCCACACACATACACAGCACCCCTCACATACAACACTCACACACACGCACCCCCCACCTCAATGCAGTATGTGTGTATTCAGCAGTCTGTGTGTGTCTGCGTGTATTCAGCAGTCTGTCTGTGTTTGCGTGTATTCAGCGGTCTGTGTGTGTGTGTACTCAGCAGTCTGTGTGTGTGTGTATTCAGCAGTCTGTGTGTGTGTATTCAGCAATCTGTGTGTGTGTACTCAGCAGTCTGTGTGTGTGTACTCAGCAATCTGTGTGTGTGTGTGTGTGTACTCAGCAGTCTGTGTGTGTGTGTGTACTCAGCAGTCTGTCTGTATGTGTATTCATCAGTCTCTGTATTCAGCAGTCGTGTGTGTGTGTGTATTCAGTAGACTGTGTGTATGTATTCAGCAGTCTGTGTGTGTATGTATTGCATTTGTTGGAGATACTAATAAATATAAGCTTAATTTTATCTATTTATATCATTATTTAAAATTTGTATCATTGAACTCTCTGTGTTCTTTTAAAACAAAATTTATTAGTTCGGACAACAGTACGAGTTGTTTTTTCTAAACTTAAACCTCAGTATTTGGGTTTAATTGCCGTGTTGGCACTTTAAGGAGAAAAAAAGTTGGCATGTATTGCGGTTTGGGCACTCGGGCTCAAAAAGGTTCGCCATCACTGGCCTAAACTGTTTAAACTATAGGCTTCCATCTATACCCCATATGCCATTCATCATCACCATACAAGGTGGAATACATAGAATAGATATACCCCGGTAGTCACAACTCTGTACCGCTGTCATCCCCTCAGGGAGAGAGATAGGTTAGACTCCTGATTGCTGAAGGCGGACCGACCTCCACTGATTGACTCAAAACATGGTTTATTGACATTGATCACTCTGGTGGCATCCTTCTCTTTTCTCTCCGAAAGCTCAGTAACATCATTGGCATGAGCTGTTGATTTGCACAAATTTGCATGGCGCAATAGCCTTTTAGACAATCTAAACACCATCAACATTTATACCAAGAGATTACGAGTGTTGGATGCAATTGACGTTTCTCAGTGTCTATTTGATGGTTAAATAGATCCACAGATAAGATCTACCTCTTATAACAAATTTGTAGGAGGCAGTGTTCCTTACATAGACTAATATTGCCATCTAGTGGACACTTTTTAGAATTACATTGTAGTATTCCAGGGTGTGAATTCTAGCCAACCTGATCTACCTTCAGTGACAACGAGGAGAGAGGATACATAATTTAGTGTTTCATGCTGATACTGAGCTAATAATATAATTTAGATGAAAATTTCTGGGCTGTGGGGAGAAGATGCAATGATGTGGCTGCTTTACTGTCATTGCAACCATTATTTTCAGACCCAGTCCCTTATTCTGTATTAGTCTGTTCTTCCAAATGCAAGTCCCTCTGGCCTCTTCCTATACCAAGTGCAATTGCCCTGCTTGTCTCCCAATAGCCGTTCTTCTCTCCCCAACTCAGTACCAATCCTCTTTCCTCTTCCCAGGCCCAATACAGCTTCTCTCGCCTTTCTCCAACCCTAGTATAACATTCGCTCCTCTCCTAAGACATTTACAATTATTTCTATAGCGCCACCATATTCCTCAGCGCTGTACAATAGATAAACACAAAAAAAGGGTCATATACAAGTTCCATAAGAAAAATAAGTCCCTTTAAAGGACTTGGTGGTGTGTTAAAGGAACTTAGAGAGGTTAACCCCTAAGGCAATAATGAAAAAACTGAAGTGTCTATTGGGCTATGAAAGACCCAAAAGGCACAATGAGGTCCATTTAAATCAGGTTTCCCCAAACTCTAGTCCTCCAGGTGTTGCTGAACTACAACTCCCATGATTCCCAGCCTATCTTTCATTCATAGACTCATGGGAGTTGTAGTTCAGCAACATCTGGAGGGCCCGAGTTTGGGGAAGCCTGCTTTAAATAATCAAAATAAATAATTAGAAAATCACAGTTTATTGAATACAATTATAAATACAGGGACCAATAAAAAAAGCCAATAAGGGTTTGTGAGTAATGAGGGAGGGTAAGTAGGAGATCACTCAATTGAATCAATGTAGATATACAATGAGCAGAAACGGGAGGAAATGCTCTATGGTTCCTATTAGTGAATCAGAATGGCTTAAATCATTGCTGGAAAAAAACAGGCTGTTCGCTTGTTAGACAGATACAACATTAAAATAATAATCAGCCCACTGAAACAAAGTGGCTCGATACACACCCTGCTAGTGAATGTCCAATAATATATCATAGAGCCCTCACTATAACAATCCAGAATGAACCTTTATCTGGACATGTCTATGTAAAAATTGGAAACAAACAACATCCGTGTGATCTCCTACTTACCTTCCCTCATACATAAAAAGTCATTTGAAAAATAGATCTAAATTCTACCCAGCAGACCATAAATCTAGTGCTTTAGATATTTTTGAGAAAAAAAGTAGTTAAAGATATAAGAACCTTAGAAAACAACAACAAGTATAAAGACAGGGCGAATTTAAATAGGAATGAAGGACAGGTACTAAAGGATCTGTATAACGACAAATCAATCGTAATAAAACCGGCCGACAAAGGCGGAGGGCTCGTCATACTATCCAAGGAACAATATGAAGACGAGGCCCACAAACAACTAAACGATCGTACTACCTATATTAAGCTCTCGGCTAATCCCACAATAAATATGAAAAAGAAACTTACTGAATATCTAGATAAGGGACTAGAAGCTGGGATCCTTAACAAAGATGAGTTCCAGTACATTAATGTTATGCACCCAAAAATCCCTGTCATTTACTTTTTACCGAAGATCCATAAAAATTTAACTAAACCCCCTGGACGACCCATCGTCTCAGGGATTGGATCTGTGCTCTCAAATTTATCTGAGTATATAGACATTTTACTTCAACCTTACGTTAAAAAAACAAGATCTTACCTCAAAGACACTATAGACCTTTTAAAATAATTAGAAAAGATTACCTGGCAAAAAGATTTTCTACTTATTACTTGTGATGTACAATCATTGTACACTATTAGACAGCATAAGAAAGGATGTGAAGCAGTTAGAAAGATTTTAGAAATGGATGATTTTATGGTACAAAACCAAATAAAATTTTTAATTGAAGGCATTGAGCTCATTTTAACTAATAACTACTTCTGGTTTAAAGATTCCTTCTATTTACAGAACAAAGGTACAGCTATGGGCACTATGTTCGCGCACAGCTATGCCAACCTTTATAAGGCCAAATGGGAAGAAAGATACATTTGGAGTGGACATGGCTGGGCAAAGAACCTGGTGAGCTATTCAAGATACATAGATGACCTTTTTATTTGGAGGGGATCTATTACTGAAGCACAGGATTTTATTAAGTTTTTAAATTCAAACCAAGAAGGCATTATTTTAACTTCGGAGATTAGCGACAAAGCAATTACGTATTTGGATCTCAATATTTATATAAAGAATAACACAATCAATACAAAAACCCATTTTAAATATGTACATGTTAATAACTTTATTGATACCAGAAGCTGTCATAATAAAACATGGTTGGATAGTATCCCAAAGGGCCAAATGGCTAGACTGAGGAGAAACTGCTCAGAAACCATCGTTTTTTTAGAACAGGCTAAAAACATTAAAAAAAAAGTCTTCTGAACAAGGGGTATGAGGAAAAAATGATAGAATCTACCATACAAGATACCCTTGCTATGAATCAGCGAGACTTGATGCATAAAGAAAAAGTTCGACAACAAAAAAAAAAGGTCATTTTACCCATAATATTAGACTATAACGATAAAAACAGACATCTGAAGAAAATTATGAATAAACATTGGCACCTCTTAAAAGAAGATCCCGTTTTTAAAGATAGAATTCCTGATAGACCAAAAATCGTATTTAGAGGTGCTCCTAATCTAAAAAGGCACCTTACAAAAAATTATACAAAAGAAAATGAGGAAGGGTCTAACAATCCCATGTCATCTAAAAAAGGTTTTTTTTAAGTGTAACAGCTGTCTAGCGTGCAGAAAAACTAACCCTACAGTAAAACATAAGATTACGTTTAAGTCTAATAATACTGGCAAAATATACAATGTGAAAGAAAAAAATTACTTGTGAAAGTAAAAATGTTATCTACCTGCTTGAGTGCCCTTGCGGCCTCCAATATATTGGTCGCACCATAAGAAATGGTTCTTATCTGCCATCACCTTCTATGTTTCTATGGGTGGGGTTAGAAGGGGAGGGATTATAAATGCTACAGACAAGAGAACTGCAGCTTTTACAAGCTATTTTTAGAAATACACCCAATTACAAAATACATAATTAAATGCATGTTTCTATTGTGGGGTATATCTACTAAACAGTGATTTTTGTAGGATTTCTGTATTGGAGTGTCTCTTTAATAGCCGGTACACTTTAACAAAGTAGCTATATTTGAGAGGAACAATTTACATTACAGTTACTTGGTGAGAAATACTGATAGTTAGAGGCTGTTGAAAGCAAAAAGGTTGAGAGACTTAAGATGTTAGAATATATATTATTTTGCTCCAGGTCACACATTCAAAAATAAAGGGAGTTGTGTCAATTTATGAAGTTATGTATGAATAATGGTGCGCTGCTTGGTCATATTTTTGGTTTTGTGCCTGTATGGTATGTATAAAGATGTCAAAATCGCCTTTATTCGTGAAAACAAAACTGAGCTTGTTTGCAAATTTTTATTCTAAAGTTTGAATATCTTTATAGAGGTTTTCAACGTGGTACACAGATAACAGTGCGGCAAGGTAATGTTTTCAAGTATGGTCCATAGCTTATAGGTCAGTACTTATGGACAATCTGTACCTAGACCTTGCCAATCTCACCATAAAACAGAAAGAGTAAATGTGGGGGCAAGAGATCAAAGGAAGGTGCAGGTCCGTGCTTCTCAGACTCCTTGGTCACCTAATGTATTGTAATGTTTCGGATTGCGTGTGTGAGGAGGGAGATCATAGGTGCCTCTATGGATTTCTAATTTTATGCAATTATATTTTTAGCTGCCGTTAGGATGTGCAAGATTAAGGATCTACGTAGCATAGATACTGTTTAGGGGAGCATGTCTTGAAGGCAGACCTGAGGCTCAGAAGGCAGAAAGCCACCCATTGCTTTGTGGATTAGAAACTGGCTTCCTGACCAGAAACCGTAAAGCTGTTGACACTTCCAAAATATGTAAATCATAGAGCCTGTTTCCAATTGGCAATGCCAGTGGGTGTCTGACGTGGTTGGATAAATGTCTTTTAGTTGCTGAGGGGTCAGATACCATCTGAACCACACTTTCTGGCTGGTTTTGCAGTGGGATATGCATTTAGAAACTCCTTTCATTGCCGACAGTGATTTCTCCCAGGCTGGAAGTGGGAATGATTGTTGGTGTTCCTTTTCCCATTTATGTATGAAGTGTTCCTTACTGAGATTCCAGGACAGCAATGCTTGTAATAGGTAGATAAAGGTTTTAGGTTTTTCATATTGCCAAGGCATAGTTTATGTAGTGGAAAGATTCTAGAATTGTCAATGAGCTGTAACTTGAGCGTTTGAATGATATGTTTGGTTCTGAGATGGGTGAAAATTTCTTTATGAGGTAGCGTAGAGTGGGAGTTTAGGTCCTGGGAGGGGAGAATGCTGTTGCTGTGAAGCAAACTCTGCATGGTTGTGAAATTTAAATTTGGCCATGCTTTCAAACCTAAAATTCAGTGTGATAAGTTGCAGGGTTGTTAGTGGGGCGAAATATAGTGGTGGTTAAGGTAGTATTAAGTTAAACATCCAGGCCTTCTTGTGAGAATTGTTAAATGTGTAGCAGTTAGAGCCTTTGGCAATGGTGGGTTGAGGTGCTGGGCCATCCACAGTACTTGGTCTATTGTGTATGGTGTCACCAAAGCTTGTTCCAGTTTGTACCATAATGGTAGGCATTGGAATTTAACAGAACTGATGATTGAGCCATGGGTGTTGCCGTGTAGTAGTAATCGATATCTTGTATGTGAGCCAGTCCTGGGTGGGTGTTAGGCCTGCTCCATCACATTGTTGGTAGCAGAAAGGGTGGCTATTAGATCAGAAAACCTATGGTAGTATAAATTAGAGAACTCGTTGGGCCAGCTGCTTTATGTTTGAGAAGTTGGTAATTGGGTGTCTAGTAGCTGGGACTGGTCCCTAGAGATAGATGACAGGTGGATGGCTGACAGGTAGGTGTTGATGTCTGGTTTGGTCACTTCGTTGCTCTCAGAGAGGTTGTAGAGAGATTGGTAACATTTGGCAAATTTATTCACTATGGTAGCTGGGTTGGTCGCCTTCTCTCTAGTGGAGGAAAGGGATTATGCTCTGAAGTCTTTTAGCTTTCAATTTGGATGCAAGTAGTTTTGCCTCTCTGTTGCCTTGTGAGTATTTGATTTGTTTCAGTCTACGTAGAAACTGTACTGTATCTTGTAAATGCATGGATTGAAGTTGTGAGTTTGTGTCTGAGAAGCATTTGGTGAGCTTCAGGGACAGCTGTTTTTTGTACCTTTCAAGTTCTGACGTGTTCAACAGTTTGGTTTGCAGTTCCTACTTTTTAATTGTTCCTTGTTGAAGCATGAGACCCCTGATAACAGCCTAGTGGGGCAGCCAGGCCATTGTTATCTCTTCAGGGCCTTGTTGATGGAGCCTGAAAAACTATTGTGACGGAACGCTGGCACTCCGACTGAGTACCTCCGCCAATCGATGCTCCTAGTGCTCGCTGAGGACTCCAAGCACTCCAACCGACACCATCAGCACTGCAGACCCCACTTCCAGCGATGCAACTGCGCCGGGGTCTCTGCTGTTTCCACCCACCCTGGACCCAAGGCCAGGATCCAGATTCCAGTGGGTGAACCTCTCTTTCCCCAGAGAGCAGGAACAGGAACAAATCAAGCTATTGCAAGAGCTTCCTCTGGGGAGTAAGTGATTATAGCAATCCCCAGAGTGTGGGTATCCCTTCCCCCAAACATGAGCCAAGGCTTAATGCTGGAACAAGACTGATTTACTGGCACACAGAACTCACAATTTATGCAACACAAAACTCCTCCTCTGGGCCAGGCTAGATAATTGAGTTTCTACAATACACAAAGCTCAATTATCTGCTGGCCAGAAATAATATAGTTTCATAAAACACACAGGGACCCCAAAACATGCAATAACCCCATAAAAAAGTATATCCTTGGAACCGGGGGATCTGGGTGAACCACATATCCAAAATTCACCCAGATCCGTTCAGTACTTTGGAAAATACAGTTTAATGCAGATTCTGCAGAACATATACAGGCTAAAAGAAAAACAATCACTTTATAATGTGTCCCTAGAGATAGATGACAGGTGGATGGCTGACAGGTAGGTGTTGATGTCTGGTTTGGTCACTTCGTTGCTCTCAGAGAGGTTGTAGAGAGATTGGTAACATTTGGCAAATTTATTCACTATGGTAGCTGGGTTGGTCGCCTTCTCTCTAGTGGAGGAAAGGGATTATGCTCTGAAGTCTTTTAGCTTTCAATTTGGATGCAAGTAGTTTTCCGCCATCCATTGTTCTCACCATGTGCTTCTGATACAGGAAATGGTGGCCACCCAATAACTCCACAGTATGTCCCCAGATGGTTCTTAAAGGGCCAGCAGCAGCACAACACAAATCCATTATGCCCAAATCATGTCTTTAAAGGGCAATACAAACCAGGGGCCATAGTCACAGGGCAAGAGGCGGGCAAGCAGTCCTCTCCAGGCACAAGTGGCTAAGGGCACTTCGTCACACATCTTCCCTTTGGGGGGAAGACTAAACAGGTACCTGACCTTCTGCCGGTCAGTACCTAGATTAGTCGGGCAGCCCACCCACAAAGAAAAATACGCAGAGTATCCCCCCCACAATAAATGGTACTGGCCTGTAGGTTCAAGTTTGTAGTGGGACAGCGCAGCACTCTCGGTCTCCCTGGTGCAGCTAGGCAAACTGCTGGTGCAGCTAGGCAAACTGCTGGTGTTGCTTGGGGGGCAGAGGCCAGTGGCGCTCTGCCCTGCTGCCAGCTCTTCCACTGGGGTAACCCGTGGTAAGTCAGGCTCTGATACAGGGGAAAAGGGGGGGCAGAGGCTAACAGAGCTCTGCCCAGAGGCCAGCTCTTCTGCTGGGAGGGGGTCAGTGGGTATCGCAGGCTCATCCACTGCCCCCAGGACCCGGTTGGGATGTAGCTGGGGAGGGGAAGTTTCGCTTACCTCCTCCTCCTGGCATCCCTGCGGGGTTGGTTGGGGATCTGGACCGCCCGTCCAGCCTCCCTGTATGACTGGCACAGAGACCGCAGTCCCATCTGTGCCAGTGTGGTTAGGTTTGTCTTCCCCCTCTCCCGGTATCTCTGGCTGCTGTTGGAGGGGGAGGCTGGTTGCCCCCACTCCCCAGGATGCTGGTTGCTGTAAGGTGGAGGGATTGACCATCACCTCCTCCTGGAACTCAGGCCGCCGCTGGGGAGAGAGACCAGTTGTCTCCTCTCCCTGTATATTATACTGCCGCTGGGGACCTAGGCTGACTGCCCAGCATCCCTGTAGGGCCGGCAGAGAGACTTCAGTCCCATCTCCGCTTGCCATCTCTGTGTGTCCCCAGGACAAGTCTATGAGGTCGCCCACCTCCGGCTGCTGTTGGAGAGGGAGGCCGGTTGCCTCCCCTCCCAAGGACGCTGGTTGCTGTACGGGGGAGGGATCTACCATCACCTCCTCCTGGAACTCAGGCCGCCGCTGGGGAGAGAGACCGGTTGTCTCTTCCCTCTGTACGGTGCACTGCCGCTGGGATGGGAGGTCGCTGCTCTCCTCTCCCTGTAACCCACTCTGTCGCTGGAGACGGGGTGTCAATACCCCCAAACTCCACAGTTGGTACTCGAAGTTCCGTGCGTCTTGGTTCTCAGCACTCAACATGCGCATCACTTGATGGACCACCTCATCTGAAGGGTTTGGGCCAAACCAGACCAGCCGCGCTTTACTTCCTTCATGAAATCAGCACCATCATAGTACTGTGACAGGCGGATTTGCAATTCACTGGCTGCTGTCCAGGGTCTTGCTAGCTCCATGTTGCTGTAGGTAGGGACGCTAGCAGAGGCTAGCGTTGCCCTCAATTATAAACGTAACTCCACACGCACCGGTGTCTCCGAGCTGCTGGTCCTCGCACTAGACGCCATCCCACCGCTGCCACCAAATGTGACGGAACGCTGTCACTCTGACTGAGTACCTCCGCCAATCGATGCTCCTAGTGCTCGCTGAGGACCAAGCACTCCAACCGACACCATCAGCACTGCAGACCCCACTTCCAGCGATGCAACTGCGCCGGGGTCTCTGCTGTTTCCACCCACCCTGGACCCAAGGCCAGGATCCAGCTTCCAGTGGGTGAACCTTTCCCCAGAGAGCAGGAACAGGAACAAATCAAGCTATTGCAAGAGCTTCCTCTGGGGAGTAAGTGATTATAGCAATCCCCAGAGTGTAGGTATCCCTTCCCCCAAACATGAGCCAAGGCTTAATGCTGGAACAAGACTGATTTACTGGCACACAGAACTCACAATTTATGCAACACAAAACTCCTCCTCTGGGCCAGGCTAGATAATTGAGTTTCTACAATACACAAAGCTCAATTATCTGCTGGCCAGAAATAATATAGTTTCATAAAACACACAGGGACCCCAAAACATGCAATAACCCCATAAAAAAGTATATCCTTGGAACCGGGGGATCTGGGTGAACCACATATCCAAAATTCACCCAGATCCGTTCAGTACTTTGGAAAATACAGTTTAATGCAGATTCTGCAGAACATATACAGGCTAAAAGAAAAACAATCACTTTATAATGTGTCCCTAGAGATAGATGACAGGTGGATGGCTGACAGGTAGGTGTTGATGTCTGGTTTGGTCACTTCGTTGCTCTCAGAGAGGTTGTAGAGAGATTGGTAACATTTGGCAAATTTATTCACTATGGTAGCTGGGTTGGTCGCCTTCTCTCTAGTGGAGGAAAGGGATTATGCTCTGAAGTCTTTTAGCTTTCAATTTGGATGCAAGTAGTTTTCCGCCATCCATTGTTCTCACCATGTGCTTCTGATACAGGAAATGGTGGCCACCCAATAACTCCACAGTATGTCCCCAGATGGTTCTTAAAGGGCCAGCAGCAGCACAACACAAATCCATTATGCCCAAATCATGTCTTTAAAGGGCAATACATCCCACGGGCCATAGTCACAGGGCAAGAGGCGGGCAAGCAGTCCTCTCCAGGCACAAGTGGCGAAGGGCACTTCGTCACAACTATATAGAAGAGGCATTGTGGCTATGTACAGTTTGGTCTGCCAATAAAGTTTCCTTCAGTTTCCATGATCCTCTTCCTCTTGCTGGGTAGCCTATTGAGCACGAGTTGAATGAGGTGAGTGTTGGTGCATGGTCCATGTTATGTTATGGATAGAAGCCATGATGACAGATTGTTTGGTGTGCATATTTGCCAAACACAGACATATACGTAAATAACAGTGATGTGCAGCTAAGTAGAAAGTATAGTCACGTTCGCATGGGGAATGTTATACCCAAACATTGTGCATTTGATATTTATGAAGCACCTCTTGCAATTTAACACCCAAGTGGATTGCTATTGTAAAAGGTCTATTGTTAGCATCTTTAGTATCTATGATTGGATCTGGGGTGCAATTGAAGTCACCACAGATCGCCTGCAAAAAGAGGCAATCTATTTTGGAGAGGAAACGTGTTAGAAATCTGATTTGATGAGAGTCCTTCACATACAACATACAACAGCACTATTGTGAGAGGTTCTTTGTTGAGCAAATACCGTATCTGCATGCGACCTTATGGATCTTTGTAGCTGTGATTTAATTGAACAGACCAGTCATGGATTAAAATAGAGACACATTTAGTTTTGTGAGTATGTAAGGCAGCCCATGGGATAGTTGTTGGAGAAAAGGTGGGGTGGTAGAGTTCTGCAGAAGTGAGTTTCCTGGTAGCATATGATCGCTGATTTAAAACCAGTGGCCTCTTTGAGAAGTGTGCAGTATTTATTATGGCTGTTCAGACCTTTAGCGTTAATGGAATATATTGTAGAGGATACATTCTAGAACTCTACACTTTGAGGAGCCTGCTTTTTTCCCACAGTGCCAAAATTTGTATCTGTTGAGTTGGCTGATGGTTGGAGCGTCACTTACCATAGGCGATGTTCCAGGAGTGCAATAGTGCAAGGTCATCCTGAGGTGAGTTGATGGTTATGGTGGCACTATTCCTTAAGACCTGAAGCTTTGTAGGATAGCGCAACTGGTACGTGATGGCATTGTTACGAAGGGTAGATGTGACTTCAGCAGAAGTTTTTTATTTTACCATGGTGCTAGATAAGGCCACAAATAGTGAGAGGCCGATGAAGTGTTCCAGCATTGAGGACAGTTTCCTTGCGGCTTGCATAAGGACTTCTTTGGCCTTGTAATAATGTAGGAGTGCCAGCATATACCTGGGTATATTTTTAGGCTTGGGCAAATGGTGAGCTCTATGTTCCAATCATGGTCTTCGAGTGCTGCTAATATGGCTTTAAAGAGTGATGTTAGTGTTATTCACCCAATTGGTCCGTTCCCCCAAGCTTTGAATGTTGCAATGAAGGTCTCCTGTAATTGTGCGGTAATCTGCCATTATGGATTTGCAGCATAGCTTGTATATTCTTCACTGAGACCTGAAAGGTACCCAAAAGTTGTGCCATGATCTCGGGTTCAGATGCCGTATCTGAAGAAGGCGATGGTGCTTAGCAGTATCCGCCGTCTCCCTCTCCTTGCGCCAGTCTGGGTGTCTTAGAAATCAGTTTTTTCCGAGTTTGCTTTGAGGAGGACATTCGAGTAGGGGAGATAAAAGAACAATTATATTTTAAGCATTGTGATCTACAAAACCGTTTCTGCAGCTTAGTTGTCTCTCAGTACGAGCGTCTGTTCTCCATGCAGATCAGAGCAGACCCCGAAAAAATGTGTGACTTTTTAAAATCATATTTGTGACTTTTCTTCCAGTGCAAATTATGCAAAATAAAGGATGAGGGACAATAAAGAGATATAAATTCACTGCAATGTTGCATCTATTTTATACACGATCGAAGACAAAATAACTAAACGATAATTAAGTCAGTCAGTTTTCTATTTTGCAGCAGCTGACTCCCAGGTATGCATTTCTGATTGGAATCTTCTTATAAAAACTAGCTGTGTCATCATTGTGCCTGAGTTATATCACCATCTTTGATCTTCAGCTCCTGCCACCAGGAGCCCACATCAATGCTGCCTCTGGCACAATATAAACGAGGGCACAACACTGTCTACAGTAGAGGATCATGTGAGACCATGCAAGCCTTCATGGATATCATTGTTAGACGACGGTTTATTTTACGGTTACCTGTGATATGTAGCAGCATTTTCCCATACATGTGTCAGTCTACCTTTAAAATGGAGGCAGATTGCCAATTGTCCTTCAATCTGCACCATTCTATTGTCAAAATGGACAAGGACCGCCATTTGTGTAACTGAGCCATTTTGGCATCAATCATGATGCTGGACGCTCTTAACCTTCGGTTTTTATCGTTCCTATACTGTGCATCAAAATAAGGACACAGAACAGGCTGCATTATTCAGGCAACTTTTAACACACTTGTTCTGAATGCGCAAGTACGATGTAGGAAACATTCATGGTCACTGTAATCATGTAATCACTATACAAAGCCTTCTAGCCCCTATGGAAAGGGATTAAACTTGACAACAATGGCTCCCCCTTCTGTCACGTTTTGTCAGAGTAGGATTGTACCATATAATGTGTTCTGATTGCAGTGAAATTCCAAAGCAGAATTTATGAGCATTTCACAAAGATTTTTTCTTTATGATATGCTCAAAACTTTTTGAGAGATGACACGGTTGTTTTAAAGAACTCTGCAGTGTCCCTTTTATTTTAATGTAATATTCTTAAAATTTATAAAAATAGAAATCAAAAACTGTACAGAACTATGCAGACTGCGTACTAACTGGGTGCCAGGTTAGATTAGGTGGGTTGATAAACACAATAAAACAAACACCTTTGTTTAAAAACAATAGTTCCACCGAATCAATCCTCTACAGGTGAATAGATTGTCAGAGACACTGATAAAAGTAAGAAGTTGATTTTTTTGCTATGGAAACCAGGTATTGTATCAGAGAACATTAAAACGAAGATATAAAAAGACTTACTCTGAGGGAGTGGAGTGATACTGGGTGAGATTTGACAAATCAACCCGGAGAATGAGATTATTACAACCACAACAAAAATGTATTCAGATTTCTGTGGGGTTTATTGTTCGTAAGCAGGGAATTGTTGAATAAACAAATTGCTGGAAAAAAAAATATTACAAATGTAGTTGGAAATAACTGATTTGTAAGTGAAACGACCAACTTATCTATAGTGGCATCTTGGATGTTTTAAAGTGGATTTTACTACTCGGTTTTCAATCCATTACAATTTGCGGTTTAACAAATGAATCCTAATGGGTTTCATTAAGTTATACATGTATCAAATATTGTTTTTAGGAAAATTTTCACCAAGTCAGCTATTTCGCCTGTAAAATAAAATTCACTTTCAATTACGGACAATTCACATTTTTATAAAATTACCCTGTTGGTGTCACTTAAACAACTGATAAATGTAATTGTAATGTGGTCTTACTACCCAAGAGGTTTTATTGCTATGAATTACGTGTTGGCGGTCTGCCAAGGCAATGGGGGATCAAAGTCATCGAAAGTTGGAGATCTGAATATTGTCTGCCTTGTGTCACATGTCATGGAAGATAGCGGAATCCGGAGAGTTTGCATTTCTTAGGATCCTTAGGAGCCCAAACTCTATGGAATCACTGGCATGCAGCTACAGGGTCTTAGGTATAAGGTATACAGGTTTAAGTAAAGCATCTCGTCATAGTTGCTATCTTGTCATTCCATACTTTGTACAGCCTGAAAGCCTCCTTTCCCTTTGTTTGCATCATGGTCAAAGTTTTGTGCATGCGCAGTCACATCTAATCTACAAAAGCATACAAGATGGGGTAAAGAAGCAAAGATGGGGTAAAGCAGGATTTAGTTCGCCGCTCAGATAGCTTAAAAAAAAAAAAGAAAAAGGAAAAACAAAGTAATTGAGTATTTTGTTATTTAATTATTCTAATTACTTAATCAAGATCGGTTATTTATATCAAATTCTTTGTAGTCAGCGTAGGTTGTTTTAGGTCACCTGTCAAGTCACCACAACTTGCTTTTTTATTTAGACAAATTATGGGTCTGTTCTTTGTTTAATTCAGTTCAGAGATTTACCTCCCAGCAGTTCGGGCCCTGATTTCAGTCTCCTGTTTTGCTGCCCTGGGTTTGATTTGTGTTGTCCACGTTCTAGTGAGATCAAAGACAAATGTATAATAAACATGTGAGTGCGTGATTAGAATAGCTTCCACACTGAAATAAAGTCAAAATATATACGTATAATTCAGTACTGATACAGTATCAGATCATCAGGATGGTGCATTCTTTTTCACTCGCATTGTAGTCTATAAGAATCAGAGCGTCGTCCGAATTCCTCCAAATTTCTATATGAACCAATAAGTCGCACACTATGCACGCACATGTATGTAAGACTCGCACAACACACAAACACGTATGTAAGACTCGCACAATGCACGCACATGTATGTAAGACTCACACAGTGCATAAACACGTATGTAAGACCCACACAGTGCACAAACACATAAGACTCACACAATGCATGAACACGTATGTAAGACTCGCACAATGCACAAACACGTATGTAAGACTCGCACAATGCATGAACACATATGTAAGACTCGCACAATCAGGGCCGGACTGGGAAAAAAATTAGGCCCGGGCATTTTTCAATTAGAGCGGCCCCCAAAAAAGGGGGCGGGCCAGAGAAAGTGAGCATGTTGGTTCAATGCGCAGAGCCCCGCTGAAGAGCTCTAGCATTAGAAAAAGGCCCTGTATTTGTTCTGCGCAGCGCAAGCAAATGTAATAACATGCTTGCGCTGTGTTTGCTTTTAAATTGTCTCTGGTGTCTCCACAAGTGGGATACCAGAGGATAAAAGGGCAAGGAAAGTGTATGGTGCATGTGTTTGGCGCATGCTTGTGGGATTGCCTGTGTGTAGAGTGTGGTATGGTATTGTGTAAATAGGTCAATTTTGTGGTGTAATATGTGTGGCTAGGGGCTGTAGAGAGTGCGTGTATAGGGGCATAGTGTTATAGGGGATGTAGCGAGTGTGTGCATACGGGCAGTAGTGTGTGTGTATAGGTGACGTAGTGTGTGTCACTTATACACACACACTAATGTGTGTAGAGAGGGTGTGTTTAGAGAATGTTGTATGTGTTTGCTTACAAGGAATGTAGTGTGTGTGTAGGTGGTGCAGTGTGTGTGTAAGAGATCTAGTGTGTAAAGGACCCAGAGTGTGTATAGAAGATTGTGTGTGTGTAGAGGATTAAGAGTGCATATAGGATAAGGGATCTACCGTGTATCTGGAGCGTAATGTGTGTAGTGGTGCAGTGTGAGAGGTGCTGTAGTGTGTGTGTGTGTGTGTATATATATATATATATATATATATATATATAGCAAAAAACAGGATGCTTGGCACTCTCCTTTAAGTAATAAGAAAGAACTAATAGCCTGGGTGCTATATGCCAAATGTCAGAAATATACGGCAGAAAATATACAGAAATATATTATATATACAAAAATCAAAACTGAGGATGCACTCACAGGACTTGGTTAAAGTGAAAAAAAGGGACATGGAAGGGACTTCCATGTGAAATAATTAAAAGTCCCTTTTTTTCACTTTAACCAAGTCCTGCGAGTGCATCTTCAGTTTTGATTTTTGTATATATACGTATTGTATGTGTGAGGTGCGCAGCGTGTTTGTGTAAGAGGGGTGCTGTGTGTGAGGGTGTTTTTATCTGCAGTCACATTCCGGGTTTCTAATTTTATTTGTCTGTTAACTCACTGAGGGTTATTTTATATAATATATATGTGCTGTATATGTGTAGGAGTGAGGGTGCTGTCTGTCTGAGGGTGTTGTGTGCGTCTGGGGGTGCGCTGTGTGTGTCTGTGGGGTGCTGTGTGTGTCTGGGTGCTGTGTGTGTCTGGAGGGTGCTGTGTGTGTCTGGGGGGACTTTTAATTATTCCATGTGAATGGAAAATTTATTTTTCTGTACATTTCACATGGAATAATTAAAAGTCCCTTTTTTCACTTTAACCAAGTCCTGTGAGTGCATCCTCAGTTTTGATTTTTGTGTCTGGGGGGGTGCTGTGTGTGTCTGGGGGCTGTGTGTGTCTGCGGGCTGTGTGTGTCTGGGGGGGCTGTGTGTGTCTGTGGGGTGATGTGTGTGTCTGTGGGGTGCTGTGTGTGTCTAGGGGGCTGTGTGTGTCTGGGGGAGCTGTGTGTGTCTGGGGGGCTGTTAGGGAAATTATTTAAATATATATTTTTTATTTTATTAATAATTAAAAAAAAAGTTATGTCCCCCCCTCCCTTCTTACCTTTAGCCTGGGAGGGGGGAGATCCGTTCTGCGTGGGTGTGGGGAGCCGGGTATCCATGGAGGAGGGGGACCATGCTGCCTTCCCTGGTGGTCCAGTGGTGAGAGTGAACTCTAACCTGCGGGTTAGAGTTCACTCTCGCGAGATCTGAGCGTTGCCGCGGTAACCGCGGCAACGCTCAGAATCCCGCGAGAGGACCGGGCGGAGCTGCTAGCTAGAGCTCCGCCGGTCTTCTCCTCCCTCCCTCACCCAGCCAGCGGCCGCCTGTGACAGTGCCTGTGGGCCGGTGAGGGAGATCTGTGATCTCCCCACCGGCCCATGGAGGCACACAGCAGGGCCGGCGCTCGGATAGCGCTGGCCCTGCAGGGGCCGGTCGGGGAGATCCTGTGATCTCCCTGCCGGCCTCGGCCCCACGGCCATCGCGGCCCACCGGGCATTTGCCCGGTATGCCCGATGGCCAGTCCGGGCCTGTTCAGGAGGGTATGTTATTCTACTTTACTGATATTGCAAGCAGTGGCGTACACATGACCCATGGGGCCCCGGTGCAAAAATTGATCCGTGGGCCCCCCCCACGCTTACTTGGCGCGGGTCGGGGTCGCAACACATGGTGGCGGGCACCTGGTTGCAGGGGTTGCAGGGCTGCGACCCCGCGACCGCGGTATTCACACACACTTAAAGGACCACTACAGACACCCAGATCACATCAGCTCAATGAAGTAGTCTGGGTGCCAGGTCCCTCTAGTTTTAACCCTGCAGCTGAAAACATAGCAGTTTCAGAGAAACGGTTATGTTTCACTGAGGGTTAATCCAGCCTCTGGTGGCTGTCTCATTGACAGCTGCTAGAGGAGCTTCCACGATTCTCACTGTGAAAATCACAGGGAGAAGACACTGAACGTCCATAGGAAAGCATTGAGTAATGCTTTCCTATGGGTGGTTTAAATGCGCGCGCGCGCCTCTTGCCGCGCATGTGCATTTCGGAGCTGAGTGGCGGACACTGGGGAGTCCGACGCTGGAGAAAGGTAAATGCTGAAGACACACACACACACACTCTCACGAACAGACGCATACACACTAGCTAACAGACACACACATTTACTGACAGAGACACACTCAGCGACAGGCATACATACACACACTTACAAAACATACACTTTCACTGACAAACACACACTCACTAACAGACATCAAACACACTCAGTAACAGACACACACAGTAACACACTCACTAGCAGACACACACCCAATAACAGACACATTCACTGACACACACGCACTAACACACACACTGACACACTAACACACACACACTCACATACACACACACACTAACACACACACACACTAACACACACACACACACACACACACACTCTAACACACACACACACACACACTTTTTTTTCAAATTTAATCCCCCCAGCCTCCTTACCCTTTCGGAGTGCTGGGGGGATTCCCTGGGGTCCAGTGGTGCTGCTGGGCTCCTGGGCGGCAGGTCACTGGGTGGGCGGGCTGCCTGGCCGGCCGGCGCACGAGGGAGCACTCAGTGCTTCCTCTTCAGCTCCCTCGCGCGCTGCGTAGGGATGCCGGCGCCGGAAGATGACGTCATCTTCCGGCTCCGGCAACAGTGCGGTGCGCGAGGGAGCTGAAGAAGAAGCACTGAGTGCTCCCTCGCGCGCCCGCCTGCCCGACCGGCCACCTGCCCGCTGGGGTCAGCAGGGCCAGCCTCGGGGGGCCCTGGGGTGGCCGCCTCCTGGGCCCCCCAGGGGAAGAGGCTGGCCCACTGTGTACATACCGGGTCGCAGGGGCGGCCGGGCCCCCTGGTGGGCCGGGCCCGGTCGCAGCCGCGACCCCTGCGACCCTGGTATGTACGCCACTGATTGCAAGCATATACTTTAATCTTATAAACTCTGCTCTAAATTATTGTACTGGATTTTATAAGTCTATATTTATATTTAATAAAATATTTAGAAAGACAAAACGTTATTGCTTCCAAGACAATCCCTATTTTATATTGTATTCTCAATTATTTATATATTTTAAATAGGAACTATATAATATTATGGCTAAGATATCTGTACGGTTAGCCCTGCTAAATTATATGTGCTTTAAGACGTTCTATTGGTAAATAGGGGAACCAGCTGTGGTTACAATATAAATACAAAATTAGATATGTTGCAAAGAAAATATGTATGCAATTTATTTTGTAACTTTTCATTGGAGTATATTAAATCCTGGCTTGCAATACCAGTAGATCTAATATCTGTACCTACTAAGGCTTCTAAGACTTTCTGTGGCTGTCCAGTCACAGACTTCCCAATGCAGCTCAATGCAAAGTCTTTGCCAGGCAGGTGCTCTGGTTGCTAAACAACAAGAGTAATAGGACCAGCAGTCCTATTAGCAGTGCATAATTCACTTTAGAACGTGTATATTACCTGTCAAGGTTAATGCATGTAATGCCGTCTACAATCCACCGCAGTCAGGTCTGGTAAAAAGAAAATTTTAATGTTACCTTTGATGCTAAGCGTTTTCTTTACATCTTATTTCTGTTCATATGTTTGTGACCTAGAATTCACGTTCATGTAGCCCATTTCAGGATTTTACACCTCTTTATCTATTAGCAGCAGATAATCACTGCTGCTTCCAAAATCTTTTCACCTTGACTTCGACATTACTGTGCCTCTATTCATTTATTTTGTCCTCTGAATATGCTATTAAAAAGCATTTTCTACAACAGTCTATCACACTTGCTAATCAGTTACTTAGCAACAACCTTCACACTTAGAACAAAAGTAGTAGATAATGTTGCATGTTCCCTTGAGAATTATGAACTCATGTTTATAAAACAGGCAGGTTGAAAGCTCTTCTCTTGAGATGTTTAAAACACACAGTAAATCATGATAAACTAGCCAACAAATTGCAAAACCTAGTCCTACATAAAGTAGGGTAAAAATTTACAGGTTTACTACTTTTCCAACTCTATTTTGCCCTATATTTTGCAAACCCCTTGACAATACATCGAGTGTTCCTCCATGGAAGAGGTCAATTCACTAAAACACAGTTTACCATCTTAGAACTTGGGACAGCTTGAGAACACACACACACACACAATTAAATGTTAACTTGGTCCCAAATATTTAAATGTATCTTCATATAATCTAAATTCAAGGGAGTTATTTGTGAGGGCCAGAAACAGTTTGAAGTATATCCAGAGAAGAACAGCAAGTGTATGTATCTTGTAGTATTCTTAAAAATAACATTTTTTTTAATAATAATCCCAGGGAAACTAATTCCATACAAGTTTAGACACCAATGAGTTAAATGTTAAAAGCATCTCCCTATTTGGGTAAGATATTTAGCAAGTTGTTTCCAAAATATTAATAAATCTAACATTTTGAATCACATCCACCATGAGTATTCAACTGAGGTAGACCTGAAAAGCGTGAATAGACTTTGAGAATGGTGGCTTTGACAGCATTTCCCGTCTTGAAGGACACGTTTTTGTGGAAATATTACTCAAATGTAGCAATTACACTTCTTATGGATTGGCAACCAATATGGATGTCGTCCTCCATATTAATCAGATTTCATCAGACCAGGATTGGTCAATTTCCTAGTTTTATCATGCAATATATCTATCACATCTGCAAAAAAAACCATTTCAAACAGCAATATTATCCAGGAATATAGCATGCTTAACTAGCCACTGCATTGCATCTTTTGCTCAAAACAAATCACTTTCATTAGATGAATATGTTTAGACTGTGATGAATCTCTATAGCTTTCAGTGCAGTTAGCCCCTGGAAAAAACAGTAAATAACGTGCATAGAAATAAAGAGTTTAAAAATTGCAGTGCTTATAATGGCAGAAAAAAATAGGAGAATATCTCTTTAAATCACTATCAATCGTTTTTCACACTTTTATACTGACAATATTGTTCAGGCAACTTTTTAGACGGAATAAAACCTCAAAAACAAAATGCAGAAAACAATAATAGTGCAGACAATCTTAATAAATTAAGTAAACTTGTTAAATTATTGAATGCCAACTCACAAAAAAAGGAGCCAAGGGATATGGCTTAGTATTGTAGCTTTGCAGAAAAAGGGATTAAGGGGACACTATAGTCACCAAAACAATTGTAGCTTAATGAAGCAGTTTTGGTGTATAGAACATGACCCTGCAGCCTCATGGCTCAATCCTCTGCCATTTAGGAGTTAAATCCCTTTGTTTATGAACCCTAGTCACACCTCCCTGCATGTGACTTGCACAGCCTTCCATAAACACTTCCTGTAAAGAGAACCTTATTTAGGCTTTCTTTATTGCAAGTTCTGTTTAATTAAGATTTTCTCATCCTCTGCTATGTTAATAGCTTGCTAGACCCTGCAAGAGCCCCCTGTATGTGATTAAAGTTCAATTTACGGAGCAGGAGATAAAATTGTTCAAGTTAAGTTACATCTGATTGAAAATTAAACCAGTTTTTTTTCATGCAGGCTGTGTCAAACAGAGCCAGGGGAGGTGTGGCAAGGGCTGCAAAAACAGAAACAACGTGATTTAACTCCTAAATGGCAATGAATTGAGGAGTTAAACCTGAGAGGCATGATCTATACACTAAAACTGCTTCATTAAGCTAAAGTTCTTTAGGTTATTACAGTGTTCCTTTAATGTATAAAGAATTACGCAATCTGTATATTTGTTTGGTATAGACATGTGCAATTTGTTTTGTTCCAAGTGTACATTCGTATGAATTTTATGCCATTCGGATGCTTATGAATGTCCGAAGTGCCGAAATCCCGAAGTTCCAAAGTCCCGAAGTTCGGTAGTTCGGAAGTGCCGAAGCGATTTGGATTTCTGAAAAGTGGCAATACAAGAGAGAGGGAGGGAAAATTACGTGAATAATTACAGGAATCTTGACCAATAAGCTAATTCATTTTGTGCAATGTAATGCTTGCTTGCCCAATCCGGTTTCACTATTCCCTATCCAATGAAATGAGCAACAGACATGTGCAATTCATTTCGTTCCGAATGTACATTTGTGTTACGCTACTTGGGGTGATTTGGATTGGAACTCAACTGCAGCTTGTAAACTCCCTAATTACAATAGTGAAGAAATGGAGAATCTTTAAAGTATCAATACTGTAGCTTTAAGAAAAGAGGAATCACTGGTAACTTGATTCAAACAAAGTTTTAATAAGTGTTTAAACTTAAATAAATTGCATTTAGGCAATAATCCAATAAGAAGAAGTGCAACTAATCAACAACACAAAGTTCATTATTAAGTATTTCTTCACAGATGCATTAAGTAACATTCTTTGGTTAATGAGAATAATCTTCAATAGAAACAATAAGCAAGTAGCTAAGAATATTTTCAGAGCAAGAACAGTTCATAGTGAATAAGCATGATGGGAGTTGTCCTCCATACAATTAGTAGCTTGAAGCAGTGAAGATTTGAGTAAGCAAGCATTAGTTCATTAATAAAAGATAATGTAGACAAAAAGCTGAAAGATATCCTTAAGGTTAATGAGGAGTCCTCCAATAGTTCAGAGGTATGGTCCACTTGTAAAGTAAGTGAGTTTCTGTTCTCCAGTAATCCTCTATGACATGAAGCATACTTGTCTTAGCCCAGAAGGCTAGGACGACTTCAGAGTTTGTAGAGCCGGCGTGTCCCAGGAGCCGGCGTGCATATTGGGAAGTAGGACCCACAATGCCAGAGCCTGTGGAGAGGTAAGTCTGGGGGAAGTAGCTCCCAGTAGCTGAGCCTGTGGAGCCCGCGGTCTCGCTGAGTCAGCTCACATATTAGCTCACACACAATCACCAAGCACCCTCTCTCTGGCCCAGTCTCCCTAAATACCGTCAGAGCAGGGTCAGAGGGGGACGGGGTCCGGCTCCTCACAGCTGAGTGCTGAACCCGGAAGTGTTACTCCGGGACAGGACCCCCCACCTAAGGAGCACTTTCCGAGTGCTATTACCTCTGTTTATGAGGGTATCTCCTGTGAAAGGCAATAATCAACTTCGTTGCATGTATTTCAGAGGAATTCTCCCATGTGTTATCTTCTTCTCCATAACCCTTCCATTTAATAAGATATTGTAAGTTACCTCTATGAAGTCTGGAGTCAAGAATTTTCTCTATTTCATATTCCAATTCTCCATGTACTTCAATGGGGTCAGGCTTCCACAATTGTTCCCTATGGAAGGGATCTGGGAGAAAAGACTTTAGGAGTGAAACATGGAAATCAGGATGCAGTTTAAGTGAAGGAGGAAGTTTCGATTTTACTGCATTTTCATTAATAATAGATTCAATTTGCAAAGGTCCGAGAAAAAGAGGACTTATTTTCTTTGAAGGACGGTTAGTAGAAATATTTTTTTAAGACAACCAAACAGTGTCACCAATTTTATATTTAGGAGGAGCTATCCTTTTAATATCATATTTCCTTTTATATAAGGACATAGAACTTTCAATGTTTCTCTTTAATTGCTTGAACAATGAGGACATTTCCATATTTTGAATAGAAACCATTGGATTCAAAGTTGTCTTGGGATCATCAGGAAACAAGGAGGGATGGAATCCATAATTTGAAAAGAATGGAGTCATTTTGCTGCTTGAATGTATGGAATTATTATAGGCAAATTCAGCCATGGATAACCAATTACTCCAGTCATCTTGTAAATACGTGCAGTAACAACGAAGGTATTGTTCCAGACATTGATTGACTCGTTCTGTTTGGCCATTTGTTTGCGGATGGTACGCTGAAGAAAGTTTACGTTGGATTTGAAGTGAAGAACACATTTCCTTCCAAAAACGTGAAGTAAATTGAGATCCTCTGTCTGAGATTATTCTTTTAGGAAATCCATGTGATTTGATTATATTGTCAATGAAAACTTTGGAAAGTTCAGAGGATGAGGGTAACTATTTCAAAGGAATTAAATGTGACATTTTTGTGAAACGGTCTACGACAACAAGGATGGTGGTGTATTTCTGAGAAGGTGGGAGTTCCGCCATAAAGTCCATGGAAATAGACTGCCAAGGTCCTTCAGGTACCGGTAATCCAGTCAATAATCCATAAGGAAGGTGACGTTCCACTTTGGACCTTTGACAAACTGGACAAGACTTTACATAGGTTTCAATGGCTTTGTCTTGACGAGGCCACCAATATTGTCTAGTAGAGAGTTAAAGTGTCTTTTTTATTCCGGGATGTCCAGCAAAGGGAGAATCATGAATTAATTTTAAGAGGTTAAGTTTTGGAGGAATATAAATTCTATTTTTGAAATAAAATATTCCATCTTTTTTGAACAATTTAGGAGTAGCAGGTAGCTCAAGTTCCTTGTGAGATAATGGTTTCAGTTCATCCACAATAGTAGTTGTAAGTCCAATAATTTTCTTGTTTGTCAATATTGAGAAGACTTTCTCTTCTGAAGAAGGATTACGAGGAATTCTGGAAAGAGTATCAGCTTTTTTGTTATTAGATCCAGGTCTAAATTTTTCTTGACTTAATCGAAGTGTAGGAATCTGTGGGAGACAATTATCCTTACAATATTCTGAGTCAAAGGTGAGAAAGAAGGGAGCCCAACGAATGAAGGGGTTATGGGTTTGTAACCAGTTGATTCCTAAGATGATAGGAAAAAGAAGGGATTTTATTATATCAAAAACAAGAAATTCTGAATGGTTATTATTGACAATTGTCCTGATAGGAATAGTTTCATTTTTTATAGGACCAGAGGGGATTAAAGATCCATCAATAACTCTCTCAGGATTACAGAATGATCCAGCACGTAGAACTGTGTAACAGTGTAACACAGAGGACTGATTGGTAACGTATACCGGACCTTAGAATGGCCGGACTAACGTACCAAAGAATAGTCAGGAATAGCCGAGGTCAAGGGAAACAGAAAGAGACACAAGGATAAGGAAAAGCCAGGAGTCAGGGATGCCAGAAAACAGGGAAGTCAAAAACAATGCCAAAGTCAAATAACCAGAATCAATAACACGCTCTCGGACAACCACAAGGGAAACCACGACAGGGCACTGAGCAGGATGAGAACTAGGCCTAAATACCCCTCCTCTAGGTCTGATAGGCTGTAACCGGCCTTTGACCTCAAAGGCAGTTACCAGATCTCATTTGCATAATTGCTGCTCGGCATTAACCCTTCTGTGGATTTGGTTGTTGCTCGGCACAACTTTTTCTGTGTGGACAGTAAATGTCATTAACCACATTTTTGTAAGCGGATGAATACGTGACAAACTCTGATGGAAACAAAAGATGCTTTTTTCACATAAGGAATTTTATTGGTTTCAACAAATTAAAAATCTATGAATTTCCCTGTAGCTCCAGAGTCAATAATAGCTCCAGTCTTGATTATTTCTTTGTCCCACTGTAGAATTAAAGGTACTGCGAACTGATGAGAGCAGGAAGAGGCAAGTGTTTTCAGAATTGAGGTATTAATTTTAAGCTTTCCTCCCTTAGCGCGTTTTAGTAGAGAACATTCTTGCAAGAGATGGTGATTAGAAGCACAGTACATACAGAGATTTAAATTTCTTCTTCTTGTTTTTTCTTCCATAGATAAAGGTCCCCTAATAAACCCAACTTCCATAGGTTCACTTGGTTGCAAGGGTTTATTAGGCATGCGCAAAGGTGGATTGGATTTTTTCCAAAATGAATTAGAGAGAGCCTTTTCAGCTTTACGTTCTCTGATTCTTCTATCTATACTGATAGAGAGTTGAATTAATGTATCAAGCGTTGAGGGATGAGTGGTTCTAGATAATTCATCTTTAACCGTTCCAGATAATCCTAAACGGAACGGATTACGTAGAGCTATATCATTCCATTGGGTTTCTGAAGCCCATCTTTTAAATTCAGCTATATAATCTTCCACAGGACGATTTCTTTGTTGTAATAATCTAATAACAAGATCAGCAGTAGCTTGTTTATTAGGGTCCTCATAAAGTAATGACATTGCTTCGATAAATTTATCTAAAGAATCCAAAATAGGATCTTCATTTTCCAAAAATGAAAGTGCCCAGGACATAGGTTCACCCCTTAAATAGGAAATCATTGAACAGACCTTAATCCTGTCTGTGGGGTAAACCCTGGATTTCAGAGTCAACAACAATTTGCATGAATTCAAAAATTCTCTATATTTAGAGCGATTTCCTTAAAATTTTTCAGGGTTGCAGACAGCAGGGTCACTTGAAGAATGTGTAACTTTATTTTGCATTTCTCTAATGTAAGAAAGAAGTCTCTCATTAGCAATTTGCAAATCCTGCATGCCTTGTGTGAGCATTTCAACTCTGTGGGTTAAAGAGGTAATTTGGGAATTCACTTCTGCTGGTTCCATTTTTAGGCTTGGTGATTCTGTTACGCTACTTGGGGTGATTTGGATAGGAACTCAACTGCAGCTTGTAAACTCCCTAATTACAATAGTGAAGAAATGGAGAATCTTTAAAGTATCAATACTGTAGCTTTAAGAAAAGAGGAATCGCTGGTAACTTGATTCAAACAAAGTTTTAATAAGTGTTTAAACTTAAATCAATTGTCCTCCATACAATTAGTAGCTTTTAAGGAAATCGCTCTAAATATAGAGAATTTTTGAATTCATGCAAATTGTTGTTTACTCTGAAATCCAGGGCTTACCCCACAGACAGGATTAAGGTCTGTTCAATGATTTCCTATTTAAGGGGTGAACCTATGTCCTGGGCACTTTCATTTTTGGAAAATGAAGATCCTATTTTGGATTCTTTAGACAAATTTATTGAAGCAATGTCATTACTTTATGAGGACCCTAATAAACAAGCTACTGCTGATCTTGTTATTAGATTATTACAACAAAGAAATCGTCCTGTGGAAGATTATATAGCTGAATTTAAAAGATGGGCTTCAGAAACCCAATGGAATGATATAGCTCTACGTAATCCGTTCCGTTTAGGATTATCTGGAACGGTTAAAGATGAATTATCTAGAACCACTCATCCCTCAACACTTGATACATTAATTCAACTCTCTATCAGTATAATATTTACATCTATTAGGCAATTTTCTTTTTTTGTGATACTACCTAGCTATTTTGTAAGCTCTATTCTCCTTTCTTTCTAGTTTTCATTTAATTATTATTTATGTGTTACTTCTCACCTATTTATTTAGGTATTGACTTTTAGAAGGAATTTATTAAAAGTTATTTTTTAATTACTTCTTTTTGGGTTGCACTGCAATTACAGGGAGCCTTTAGGACTGACTTATCTCTACCCTTGGTTTCTCTGTTTTTGTTTATTTTCTCTTTTCTTCTTCATATTAATTACTAGGGGTTACCCCCCATTTCTTACAAGCAACCCGACATTTTACTCCTGTTCCTATCTTTGTCTTCAATTCAATCCTCCAAATATGTTATTCCTTTTGAACAAGTGAGTCAGTAAGAGTGAAATAAAACACAGAAGCATAACAGGTAGGAGCAAGTGGACCTGTAATAAAATACGAGCAAAATAAAATTGAGACATTCTAAAATGTAACAAGATAATTATGCACATCATACCGGTACTTAGATGGAGGAGCTTAAGGTATGGTTCTATACAGGTATGTAGTGTTTACCACTCCCCATATACATGCGCAGCCTCAGATATTGTAATATGTAGTGTAACTAATACAACTAGAAACCATTATCTTTCAAATATCTAGAGCGGTTCTTTCAAACCCATTATCATTTGTTTCACAGGAGTTTTTTTCTATCACTTAGATCTAAAAATAGATTTTGGATTGCACTCTGCTAAGTATACCAGGGATATGATGCCCCCATTGCACTTAAAGGAACACAGCTTTGTATTCCTAAGACCACCCCCCTCCCACCCCCCACCCCTACAAAAAGGTTAAAACCCCTTTAAAAACACTTACCCAATTCGGCATTGGCTCAATTTCTGCCTCCTCCAACATTATCACGAAAGGGAAGCTAATGCGCATTAAATCATAGCTTTCCAATGGGGTTTTGCAAGACAATGGACGTTTCATGGAGTCAAACTCTGTGAAACTGCAGGAAGCACCTCTAGTGGCTGTCTGGTAGACAACTACAAGAGGAAGTCTTAACCCTGCAATATAAACATTGCAGTTTCTCTAAAACATTGCAGGTTTAAGAAAACAGGGATATTGCAATGCGTCAATGAGATAAAGCCTGTATGTCTTTTTAATTCACAAACATTTAATTCATATCTTTATAAACCATTAAGAGATTTGTTTATTAGTGACTTAGACTTTTGACTGCACAGCCATCAATGTAATGGTAAAAGAAAGCAAATCACTGTGTATGAAGCATATCTGCCAAATTGGATTGTCTCATTTCTGAGTTTAGTTAGTGGGCAGCAATCTACAATCTCCACAAAATGAAAAGGCCAATTTTAAAGCTTGTTTATAAATTTAATTCTAATAATAATGATTTGTATCTAAGCAACAGACTTAAGAAAGAAATTATGTCAGAATTTAGTGCCTGCAACAACTAAGATTTATGCAGAAGACATTATTTGTTATTGTTGCCCCGAGAGGACCATTGTGCCCTTATATGAATCACACATGTAGACTGAGCTTCATTTTTTAAAGAGGATCTTCAAATATCATCAAGCATGCCATTTTAAAGGAGCATGCTAAACACTGCAAGCATTCTGATGCTTTGTACAAGCATCTTTGAGTGCAGTCTCCCAGTTAGGGAGTTTGACAACAGCTTCAACATTTTTTCCATGGATCTTGCTTGAGAGAAAGATAATTAAGAAGGTCGTGGCATTTTGGGTAGTCGCTGAATCTTTCACTTCTGTTCCAACTTTAGAGATTTACTATGCCACCTCTTTAAGGGAAAATAAATTGTGTGTTGGACAAAAAGAGTCGGCTGACAACTTGTGGAGGTAGGCTTCCTATGCTGCACAACTGGATCCTCAGACTGAGCAAGAATTGCAGACCAGAAAGGCACCATTTTATTTTCTAGTTTAATAAGAATCTTGTGCTTTTAACAGCAGGCATGAATACATATTCATGCTATTGGGCATAAGCGTCTGATCAAAATCTAGAGTTACCAAGTATGCCCATTGCTACAGTGCCTTGCAAAAGTATTCACCCCCCTTGGCATTTTTCGTGTTTTGTTGCCTCACAACCTGGAATTAACATGGATTGTTTGAGAATTTGCATAATTTAATTTACAGAACATGCCCACAACTTTGAAGATGTTTATTTGAAAATGTATTTTATTGTGAAGCAAACAACAAATAGGACAAAATAACAGAAAAGGTCAATGTGCATAACTATTCACCCCCACAAAGTCAATACTTTGTAGAGCCACCTTTTGCGGCAATCAAAGCTCCAAGTCGTTATGGATAAGTCTCTATGAGCTTGCCACATCTTACCACTGGGATTTTTGCCCATTCCTCCTTGTAAAACTGCTCCAGCTCCTTTAAGTTGGATGGTTTGCGTTTGTGAACAGCAATCTTTAAGTCTGACCACAGATTTTCTATTGGATTGAGATCTGGGCTTTGACTAGGTCATTCCAACACATTTACATGTTTCCCCTTAAACCACTCAAGTGTTGCTTTAGCAGTGTGTTTGGGGTCATTGTCCTGCTGGAAGGTGAACCTCCATCCTAGCCTCAAATCACGCACAGAGTGGTACAGGTTTTGCTCAAGAATATCCCTGTATTTAGCACCATCCATCTTTCCCTCAACTCTGACCAGTTTCCCAATCCCGGCTGCTGATAAAAATCCCCACAGCATGATGCTGCCACCACCATGTTTCACTGTGGGGATGGTGTTCTTTGGGTGATGTGATGTGTTGGGTTTGCGCCAGACATAGCGTTTTCTTTGATGGCCGAAAAGTTCAAATGTAGTCTCATCAGACCAGAGCACCTTCCGCCATACATTTTGGGAGTCTCCCACATGCCTTTTCCCAAACTCAAAATGTGCCATTTTGTTTTTTTGCTGAAAGTAATGGCTTTCTTCTAGTCACTCTGCCATAAAGCCCAACTCTATGGAGCGTACAGCTTATTGTCATCCTATGTACAGATACTCCAGTCTCTGCTGTGAAACTCTGCATCTCCTCCAGGGTTACCTTAGGTCTCAGTGCTGCCTCTCTAATTAATGCCCTCCTTGCCCGGTCCGTGAGTTTTGGTGGGCGGCCGTCTCTTGGCAGGTTTGCTGTTGTGCCATGTTCTTTCCATTTGGTTATGATAGATTTGATGGTGCTCCTGGGGATCAAAGATTTGGATATTTTTTATAACCTAACCCTGACTTGTACTTCTCAACAACATTGTCCCTTACTTGTTTGGAGAGTTCCTTGGTCTTCATGGCAGTGTTTGGTTAGTGGTGCCTCTTGCTTACGTGTTGCAGCCTCTGGGGCTTTTCAAAAAAAGTGTGTATATGTAATGACAGATCATGTGACACAGATTGCACACAGGTGGACATCATTTCACTAATTATGTGACTTCTGAAGGTAATTGGTTGCACCAGAACTTTGTATGGACTTCATAACAAAGGGGGTAAATACATACGCATATGCCAATTTTCTGTTTTCCATTTTCTAAAAAAAATTGTTTTATGCATATTTTTTTTTCTCATTTCACTTCACCAACTTAGATTATTGTGTTCTGATCCATCACATAAAATTCAGATTAATAAAACATTGAACTTAAGGCTGTGATGTAACAAAATAGGTACAAAGTCAAGAGGAGTGAATACTTTTGCAAGGCACTGTATACACAAAAACACAAGAAGTTCTCGGTTGAATCTGAAGACCCAATAAATACAAGTATTCACCCTGACGACTATGAAACATCAAAATAAGCTTTTGGATGATCAGTTTACTTATTTCTTTTATGTCACAACATTAGCGAATAGAGTCCACCAGTGAACTTTAAATTCTTATAAGATCTTGGGGGGCCGGGCCTGCAGCCAACTAGAGCAGTCGCATGGTGCTGGAGCTCCTCAGTGAAACTAATCCTGCACACAAATTGGACTTTATTGTCATACATTTAGTTACAAAGCTTGACTACAACCCTGGGGAACACCTTAAAGTTCGTTTAGCACAGCCCATGCAAGACTTACCCGTGGCCTACAGCTGCACTGAAAGCCCTAAAACTCCCTGGATCTACCAGGGTTCCCGGAAATCAGCCACGCCATCAGAAGGTGCGAACCGTCCACAAGTAGAGGGTGACAACATCCAGACAGGTTGCGAAGGCGTCCCAGGTAAGATGGCAACAGCCTGGGACAATCCACCGTTGTAACGGATTCCCTATACTTCAGCTGAGTCTATCAGTTAGCAGTATTCTGAACTCCAAGTGTTGCAGTGATTATAGCTCTCCTGTTTCCAGCGGAGTAGTGATCAGAGCTTTCCAATCCCCCCAACATGACTCTAGACTTCATGAAGGGGTAAAATGAATGAGTTTAATCCAAGCTCAATGGCCTGCTTTTATACAATACAGGGACACAGTAAACACACCCATAACACTCCTACACAAAACAGGATAATCCCTGACTCTGGACCTGAGAGGAGACTAGTTACAAGCATACATCTAACATACTCCTCCCCTGTGCCTGAGAGATAATTACTAGACTTGGGCACTTCAGAAATTTTAGTTTCGTACGAATGTATTCGTACGAAAAAGAAATTAGTTTAGTCAGAACCGAAATTCGTCAATTCTTCCATTCGTTTTCGTACGATATTCTTTAGCATTTTCGTTTCGGCTAAACTCGTTTATTCATTCGGCACGATTTAATTGAACCAAATGAATCGAATGCATAAAACAATGTTCCCTAATCCCTAAATACCGAATAGCTTCAACTGAACTCAGTAAAACCATACGTTTCAAATTTTGTACATTGATCTAACAACATGGCATTGAATGCTGTATTTCGTTTAATTTACGCCTAAAACTCCCGAAATAACTCCCGAACAGTCAAATGCACAAACGC
>OW240923.1:118299732-118319478 GCA_933207985.1 Pelobates cultripes | reverse complement strand
CTTGACTGGTAAACCAACGCAACTGAACGCACCTAACAGTTGAACACTACATGACTTTTAATGCAGATCACTGAACAGAAGGAACCTACCTTTTCCTCATAGTACCTGCCACAATACTGCTTTAACACATTTAATTGTGCGGGCATCACAGATTAATATGCAAGCTCTAAAACTGGTTTATAGAATAATTATTGGGTAATTTGATTATCTAACTGTTGGTATCGTATGTGCCATTTAACCATGCTGCTGGGTTAATCAAATAGAATTGGACTAGCTATATCCCCCTTTGCATAAAGGTGTATTGGACCTAGCAGGAGTGCACAAACACAAATTAGGCAATGTACTATACTGAACTAGAGATAGTGTCTCATCCCTAGTTAAGTATCTTAACCTTAGAAGTGGAATAGCAGTAACATAGCATAGAATATACAGTGTTGATCCCGGTGAAGCGGTAAGAGAAATTGACCTGCAGGTGATTTAGGTTAAAGAGCCGAGGCTTAGTAGTATGTGTATAGGAATGTACTAGGCGAGTATTAGAGGCGTAAATAAGTGAAAACCTTCATGCAGAAATCACATTTATTTAAGTTAACCATATCAGGAGACTGATGAGTCCTGTAAGTTGATAGTGAAATTTAGGCTCTAAACAAATTAGGGGAACCAATAGAGGAAGGGTAAGCTTAAGCTAAGCTTAAACCAGGGGCCTACACCAAAAGCGTGTTTAGAGGCGTATGATAGTAACTGTATGCAGAATTACCATAGTTAATTAACCCCTTAAGGACTGAGCCAAATGTACACATTGTGAACAAAACAAAACGTAAACAAAACCTGGCATTTGCGCTACATGTCTGTCCAACCGTAATTCACCTCTTTCATATTAAATGCACCCACCCTTATTATATATCATTTTATTCAGGGGAAACAGGGCTTTCATTTATTATCATATTTAGCTATGAAACATAATTTAATATGAAAAGCATGGGAGAAAATAAGAATTTTTTTTTTTTTAGTTCTACATGACATTTTAACCGTCAATGTCATAATACTGTTTGCTTTTACTGCAATAAAATACACATATTTGTATTCAGTAAAGTCTCATGTGTAAAACAGTACCCCATATGTACAGGTTTTATGGCGTTTTGGGAAGTTACAGGGTCAAATATAGCATGTTACATTTGAAATTGAAATTCACCAGATTGGTTACGTTGCCTTTGAGACTGTATAGTAGCCCAGGAATGAAATTTACACCCATAATGGCATACTATTTTCAATAGTAGACAACCCAAGGTATTGCAAATGGGGTATGTCCAGTCTTTTTTAGTAGCCATTTGGTCACAAACACTGGCCAAAGTTAGCGTTAATATTTGTTTGTTTGTGAAAAATGCAAAAAACGCCAATTTTGGCCAGTGTTTGTGACTAAATGGCTACCAAAAAAGACTGGACATACCCCATTTGCAATACCTTGGGTTGTCTACTATTGCAAATGGTATGCCATCATAGGGGTAATTTTCATTCTTGGGCTACCATAGGGTCTCAAAGGCAACGTAACCAATCTGGCGAATTTTTTTAATGTGAAAAAAATGAAACACAAGCCTTATATTTGATGCTGTAACTATTGAAAACACCATAAAACCTGTACACGAGGGGTACTGTTGTACTCGGGAGACTTCGCTGAACACAAATAGTTGTGTTTCAAAACAATAAAAAGTATCACAGCAATAATATCATCCGTGTAAGTGCTGTTTGTGTGTAAAAAATGCAAAAAAGTCACTTTTACTGTCGATATTATCGTTGTAATACATTTTACTGTTTTGAAACACTAATATTTGTGTTCAGCGAAGTCTCCCGAGTAAAACAGTACCCCCCATGTACAGGTTTTATAGTGTCTTGGAAAGTTATAGGGTTAAATATAGTGCTAGCAAATGAAATTCCCTATACTTTCAGCATGAGTTGTCAGGCAGGTCCCCATAATTGTAATTAATTAAAATACCTAATTATGTAAAAAATATTACATAAATATATATGTAGAATTAATATTATATATATATATATATATATATATTTTATATTTTTATTTATATATACACAGTTGCAAGAAAAAGTATGTGAACCCTTTGGAATGATATGGATTTCTGCACAAATTGGTCATAAAATGTGATCTGATCATAATCTAAGTCACAACAATAGACAATCACAGTCTGCTTAAACTAATAACACACAAAGAATGAAATGTTGTCATGTTTTTATTGAACACACCATGTAAACATTCACAGTGCAGGTGGAAAAAGTATGTGAACCCCTAGACTAATGACATCACCAAGAGCTATTTGGAGTGAGATGTCAGCCAACTGGAGTCCAATCAAAGAGATGAGATTGGAGGTGTTGGTTACAGCTGCCCTGCCCTATAAAAAACACACACCAGTTCTGGGTTTGCTTTTCACAAGAAGCATTGCCTGATGTGAATGATGCCTCGCACAAAAGAGCTCTCAGAAGACCTACGATTAAGAATAGTTTACTTGCATAAAGCTGGAAAGGGTTATAAAAGTATATCCAAAAGCCTTGCTGTTCATCAGTCCACAGTAAGACAAATTGTCTATAAATGGAGAAAGTTCAGCACTGCTGCTACTCTCCCTAGGCGTGGCCGTCCTGTAAAGATGACTGCAAGAGCACAGCACAGACTGCTCAATGAGGTGAAGAAGAAGCCTAGAGTGTCAGCTAAAGACTTACAAAAGTCACTGGCAAATGCCAGCATCCCTGTTAGCGAATCTACAATACGTAAAACACTACACAAGAATGGATTTCATGGGAGGATACCACAGAGGAAGCCACTGCTGTCCAAATAAAACATTGCTGCACGTTTACCATTTGCACAAGAGTACCTGGATGTTCCACAGCAGTACTGGCAAAATATTCTGTGGACAGATAAAACCAAAGTTGAGTTGTTTGGAAGAAACACACAACACTATGTGTGGCCAAAAAAAAGGCACAGCACACCAACATCAAAACCTCATCCCAACTGTGAAGTATGGTGGTGGGGGCATTATGGTTTGGGGCTGTTTTGGATTGTTATCATCGAAGGAAAAATTAATTCCCAAGTTTATTAAGACATTTTGCAGGAGAACTTAAGGCCATCTGTCTACCAGCTGAAGCTCAACAGAAGATGGGTGTTGCAACAGGACAATGACCCAAAGCATAGAAGTAAATCAGCAAAAGAATGGCTTAAACAGAAGAAAATACGCCTTATGAAGTGGCCCAGTCCTGACCTCAACCCGATTGAGATGCTGTGGCATTACCTCAAGAAAGCGATTCACACCAGACATCCCAAGAATATTGCTGAACTGAAACAGTTCTGTAAAGAGGAATGGTCAAGAATTACTACTGACCGTCTGATCTGCTACTACAAGAAACGTTTGGTTGAAGTTATTGCTGCCAAAGGAGGTTCAACCAGTTATTAAATCCAAGGGTTCACATACTTTTTCCACCTGCACTGTGAATGTTTACATGGTGTGTTCAATAAAAACATGGCAACGTTTCATTCTTTGTGTGTTATTAGTTTAAGCAGACTGTGATTGTCTATTGTTGTGATCACATTTTATGACCAATTTGTGCAGAAATCCATATCATTCCAAAGGGTTCACATACTTTTTCTTGCAACTGTATGTATATATATATAGTGATATATACGTTTATATTTATGTATATAGATATATATATTATTTTGTTAATATCACAATACAGTTAGAACGAAATAACACACAACTATATATTTTTTAATTATTTATTTTAATTTTTAACATATTTACTTTATATTATATATAAATATAGAACAATAATTCTATATATATTTAATCAGTATCAGTCTACGTGTAATTTGATATTAATATTTATATGTAATTATACATATTTATTAATAGTAAAATATACCTAGACAGTGTATGTGTGTATATATATATTTTCTAAGTATATGATTTTTTTTTTTTACACTGATTTTAACTTTATATTATTTGAATTCAGCCAGCAGAGGGACTAACTGTCATTACAGGCAGTCACCCTGCTGGCAATGCAGCAGCCAGCTAACCCGGCCATGTGATTGTGAGGTCCTTGCAAGGACCTTACTCTCACATGGCCGGGGGTCCGGAGGAGGCAGGATCCACCGTGGGGGACTCCCTGGGATCCCAGGTGAGTCCCCCAACCACGATCGCCGGCGTGGGATCGCTGGCGACCGGGTAAGTAACAAAAACCATGAGGGCATACGCTTAGAATAAGGCGTAATAGTATGCCCTCCGGTTTTAAGGGGTTAAAACAAACAGAGTATCACCAGATATAGGGTTACCTATCCGTAGTATTATGATAACCACCTATTTATTTAGTGAAATTACATGTTGTAATTCATGCAGTAATTAACATTATATTCTACATGATCGCTAGAGATCAGTATTCCGTTTCCAGACTAGTTTTGGGTGAATTGCAAAAAAAGTGTGGTTAAATTATACGAATTTTCGCACAAAATGCTCTATCCGGCCATACCCATCTATGCACGAAAAGCTCTATCAGGCCATAGGACTTTTCGTGCTGACTAACAAAAGGGGGATCGTACGTTGAAAGATACCAATTATTGCAAACTCATGCGAACAGTCCGTCATTCGTATGAATGGCTGTAGCAGGAATTGAATTGAAAAAATGTACGAACAGATTAAAACAACCATTCGGGAGTTTGAAACCATAACTGACCATGAATATAGACTAGTAACGTTGTGAAACAGACTGAAACAAAATTGCTCGGTAGTTAAACACGAAATGTTAGAAACATGAAAAATACACTACGAATATGCGTACTGTATAAGTAATTGAGATGGACCTGATCCGTTATGACACCGTGGGACTGTGACCATGGTGCGACAGTTAGGTCAGTATCTTACGGTTTTGGCACGTTACTGGATCTGTCCTCGGAGCTACTGGCCTGGAGGGCTGAAAAGGGGATGTTTGTTAGCCAAGTACCGTGGACCATTGGAAGACAGCAGGAACAGTTAAACCACGTGGTGAAACAGGTAAGTTGCCAGATGGCGACCTGCATGTGACCCAGAAGTAGTCACATGCAAATCGCTAGAACAAGAACGGTGTGGAGCAAGGTAAGGGGTCCCTTTAAGTAGGGAAATCATGCCCCTCCCACAATTACAGGCAAAAGCCCTAATACACACACACATATTTATTTTATTACTTTATGTTCCCTTTGTTATTTATTAATTTACGTTCGTGAATTATGTTGAATTTGGAGTTTGCGAAATACTCTCCCTCCATGTAAATGAGTTAGTTACATCGTCTTCAGTTTGATGATTCTGGTTTATATTTTGGAGGAATATGGCGAGCTGCCGTGGAAAGGGAATCGTCAGGCTGAAAAAATTGCCAATTTGCAGAATTTCTTCCATTTGGTCATTTTGGCCGAACGTGATATTCACTTTCAATTTGTGACAATTTAAACTAAGACGAATAATCCTGACTCGCTGTAAAGTAAAATTCCTGTTTATTAGCTGGAGGCAAACCTGTTTGAGGTAGAGGAATTCAGTTTGATATCCGACACCTGATCTCACGGCCAGTTCTTCTCTAGATGGGGGAAGAGGTGCCTCTTACTTGTACCTGCTTCATCCCAAACTTTAGTCAAAAAACTAAATGGGAAGAGTTCAGATATATTCATTTTACCCCAAGTTCTGCAGTATGATTTTCAATAATTAATATAATTCGATGGTCATTGGACATATTGTACGTAGCCAGCGGGTATTCCAAAAAAGCAATGCTGTACTAGGGGGTGACATTAACAACCAGTAGCTGCACACTGCACCCTCCTGGCTGTGTCCTGTCATTGCATGGTAACGTGGCCAGGTGAGACAGCAGATGAGTTCACATGGTGGCAAGTGTACCTCCCACTAATCAGAATACATAAAGCAGAAATGGGTTAAAATAATGCTTTGGAGACATTCTGGGGACATCATACAAAACAATCAGATTGATCATTGACTGGTCTAATACATGCTTCACGATTATGTATCTGTTATAATACATTATATTTTAGGCAAAGGTTAGTATTCGTGTTAAAGTAGTGTAGAGGTTATACTTTAGTGTCCCTGTAGTGGTTAATGTTTAGGGATAGTTTTGGTGTAGTGTAGGGGTTAATGTTTAGTATCAATTAAACTGTTAATATCTCCTGACTGATTCCTCTTCTGCAACTGTCACTAGTCTAATACTATCCTTACCTTTTTGTGTCATTTTACCCCACTCACTCTAGCATGTAAACTCATTGAGCAGGGCCCTCAACCCCTCTGTTCCTGTGTGTCCAACTTGTCTGGTTACAACTACATGTCTGTTCGTCCACCCATTGTAAAGCGCTGCGGAATTTGATGGTGCTTTATAAATATCATAATAATAATAATAATAATAATAATAGTGTTTGTGTAGTGGTTAATGGTTAGTGGGCAGTGTGTGTGTGTGTGAAATGTTCTCCCCTGCCGGCCCTGGTCCATGGCCATTGAAGCCCACCGGGCGTTTTCTGCAGAACCCACCACCGCCCACCTGAAATCCCAAACCGCCAGTTTGACTAACCAAGGTTTAGTTTATGGGTTAATGTTTAGTATAGTGTAGTGTAGTGGTTAATAATTAGTAATAGTGTTAGTCTTGTGTGGGGGTAATGTTTAGTGATAGTGTTACTGTAGCATAGGGGTTAATGTTTAGTAAAGTGTTGTGGTTAAGGTTTAGTATAGTGCTAGTGTTGTGTGGGGGTTAATGTTTAGTGATACGTTTTGTGTAGTGTAGTGGGTAATGTTTGGTGATAGTACAAGTGCAGTGTAGGGGTTAATGTTAAGTGTTAGTGTAGTGATTAGTGGTTACGATAGTGTTAGGATAGTGTAGCTGATAGTGTTTAGTATTTTTTTTTTTTATTCTTTATTTTATTGAGGCATGTGGTTATGGTGGTACAGAAAAAAGAGAGGGAGACTTGCAAGAGTTGTACAGGTTAGGGTCATCTTAACAGAATACAGAAATCCCCTAGGATTGTCTACCTCATTGTATATTATATTAACAAGCTTAAACCAGAGATAACAGGTAGGGTATTTGCTAGACATGCACATTTTTGATGATCGGTACATAGCTAAGGTTACTTGCAGGCATTATAATCTGTTCACTATTTTCTTGATACATGCTTTAAGTATTTGCATAAATGGTATGTTTACGTGATAGGAATGGCATGCTTCAACCTAGTAGGCAGGTAAACTAGTTTATATCAAACACCTCCTATTGTGATTTATAATTAGTAAAGCAGCAGACTATGATTCACTAGTAGTGAGTAATAGAAAATGCTGGGCTAGACATGTATATGGCAGTAGAAGTTGTGCTTATGGTTGAAGCTGTATGGCTTTGCATTTTCTAAATAATAAACATTTGTACATCACCAAATAGGTTAAACACAACAATCCTGTGCTTTGCTAGTATTAGGCACTGTTAGCAAGAGGGTAAACGTAAATTTGTGGGCCCAGGACATACTTGAAAACGAGAGAAATCTCAATGTATCTTTCCTGGTAAAATATTTTATAAATAAATAAATAAATAAATAAATAAAACAGGTTATAGGAACATGCTGTAGGAACCACCAGTCTATCATGGCAATGCAAGGCAAAAACGGAGTAAAGAAGTGGTTGTGGTCATGGGGGAGGGGGGGGCAACATGGACAGTTCAAGTGTCGTTTATATGCAGGGGGTTTCTGCGGGCAGGTCCTGCGGGACTATTGGTCCACTTCAGCCGATACCTCTGCGGGGTGACGAAGTTAGTACCTGCACCATCCCCATGGTTAGAGTGAGGGGCGAGTGGTGGGGAACCGCCCTCCTGCCCAGGGTTGTTATGAAGGCCAGCACCTGTGGGCCACAGACTCGGGGGCTCAATGAGGCCGGGTCTACCCCTTTATGGGCATCCTGGAAAGCCTGATTGTTTTGCCACCGCCTGCGGCAGTTGGGCTTCCGGCGGTTTGGTCGGTGCCGTGGAATTGGTCTCTGTGTGGCCTTCAGCCCAGGTAGGCTGCCAGTGTGAATATTGGATGCGGTTCTGTGTGATGTGCCCGAGCGCGGCCCCTTCCCGCTCTGCTCCCTTCGCTTCACTGCTCTCTGTTCTGAGGCTGGGGGTGTCTGCTTGCTACATTGCTCCACGTTGTCCCAGAAGTGCTGGAATATAATGTCCAGTTGTATGGAGTAGTGCTCCGCCAGAGTGAGCTGCTTGTCAATAAGTTGTGGTGGCTTGAGCTCTGTTCGCATGTGCTTGTCTGCCATCTTGCGCTGGCTGTCTCCGTTAAAGCTTGGTCGGGAGAGTGTATCCGGAGGTGGCTGTTCCTTCGGGTTGGCGGGGACCAGGATGAACCCCACCGGTCCATGGGAGGGGGAACGGAGGTACAAGCTTGGTCATTCCACGGCTAATAGGCACAGGGGAGCAGCTGTCCCCCCCGCATCTGCCGCGTGTGTAGGCCGCAGGTACCGATGCGGAGATTCTATGTATTTGGGCCACATGAGTGGTGTCTCCAGGTAGGTCCCAGCTTTGTCCATCTTGTTAGGAGCTGAAATCATCTAGTCACCACTTTACCGAGCAAGTTACCAACTCAGTTAGTCGCTTAGTGCGGGAGCCCCAGGGAGACACGTCCGCACGGCTCTGCGGTCAGGCCCTGCCCTGATAGTGTTTAGTATTGTACTAGTGTAGTGGTTAATGTTTAGTGATAGTGTTAGTGTAGTGTGGGGGTTCATGTTAATCATAGTGTAGTGCAGGGTAACAAAACAGCAAAGTTTTACATTTAAGGGTTAAAACAACAGAACCACTGCACCCAGACCGCCCCATTCACTGCACCCAGACCGCCTCATTCACTGCAGTCAGACCGCCTCATTCACTGCAGCCAGACCGCCTCATTCACTGCAGCCAGACCGCCTCATCCACTGCAGCCAGACCGCCTCATTCACTGCACCCAGACCGCCTCATCCACTGCACCCAGACCGCCTCATCCACTGCACCCAGACCGCCTCATCCACTGCACCCAGACCGCCTCATTCACTGCACCCAGACCGCCTCATTCACTGCACCCAGACCGCCTCATTCACTGCACCCAGACCGCCTCATTCACTGCACCCAGACCGCCTCATTCACTGCACCAGACCGCCTCATTCACTGCACCCAGACCGCCTCATTCACTGCACCCAGACCGCCTCATTCACTGCACCCAGACCGCCTCATTCACTGCACCCAGACCGCCTCATCCACTGCACCCAGACCGCCTCATTCACTGCACCTAGACCGCCTCATCCACTGCACCCAGACCGCCTCATCCACTGCACCCAGACCGCCTCATTCACTGCACCCAGACCGCCTCATTCACTGCACCCAGACCGCCTCATTCACTGCACCCAGACCGCCTCATTCACTGCACCCAGACCGCCTCATTCACTGCACCTAGACCGCCTCATTCACTGCACCCAGACCGCCTCATTCACTGCACCCAGACCGCCTCATTCACTGCACCCAGACCGCCTCATTCACTGCACCCAGACCGCCTCATCCACTGCACCCAGACCGCCTCATCCACTGCAGCGCCAGACTACCATCCACTGCAGCCAGACCGCCATCCACTGCACCCAGACCGCTTCATCCACTGCAACTCCAGACCTACTGCCCACTGCAGAATCTAGACCGCCTCATTCACTGCACCGTATCTCATTCACTGCACCGAATCATTTCATTCATCGCAATCTAGACTGCTCCTCTATTCACTGCACCCTAGACCGCCTCATTCACTGCACCCAGACCGCCTCATCCACTGCACCCAGACCGCCTCTCATCCACTGCACCCAGACCGCCTCATCCACTGCACCCAGACCGCCTCATTCACTGCACCCAGACCTCATTCACTGCACCCAGACCGCCTCATTCACTCACTGACACCCAGACCGCCTCATTCACTGCACCCAGACCGCCTCATTCACTGCACCTAGACCGCCTCATTCACTGCACCCAGACCGCCTCATTCACTGCACCCAGACCGCCTCATTCACTGCACCCAGACCGCCTCATTCACTGCACCCAGACCGCCTCATTCACTGCACCCAGACCGCCTCATTCACTGCACCCAGACCGCCTCATTCACTGCACCCAGACTGCCTTATTGAGATAAAGGGATCCTTTAAAAATAAGAACTTGCTTTGTCTGCTGGCCCATTCGAGCAGGGGGTCCCCCTAACATCTTGTGACCCTAACTTTCTGTCAGTATTCTATTACTTACTTTCTCATTGTCTTCTTTATCTTCCTCATTCAGGTAATAGTGACTGCAGGTCACGGCTTCTAAATTCTATCCTCACCATAACCACTGTGTGCGTCAGAAAGCCCTCCTTATATCGCAGTCCTGGAATTCTTTCTGTATTTTCTCCCCATAACCTTTTCTTTCTGTGTGTAAATCCTCCTTTTGTATCAATGTGTCTGAATATGTCTCACCTGTTTGTGTAATTAGCAATGTTCCTAGTAAGACATTCCTGATAAGAACTCTGCAATAAATGGCTCTCTTTATCCCCCCACCACCCCATGGGAGAAGCTCTGCCAAGTGGGCACTGAGTGGTTAATTAAGGAGATCAGAGGAACACAGGAAGGTCTCAGGTTACAAGGCATTTACTGGCTGCCTCTCCTGTTAACAGACAAGTTTCCTGCATCACAAGACAAGAATCCTACCAGAAGCAGCTCTCCTGCCATCCAAGTTTAGCCTCAGTGGAGGAAGATCAGGGCTGCAGTGACATGAAATAGGAAGTTACAGTTTGATAAAGTTTACAGGCGGCTCTTCCTGCAGTTTGGGGGTCGCTGGATGTGGGAACATTGGGGGGACAGAGAGGTAAGAGCTGAAATCTCCCAAATGAATCACTGGGCTCCCAATGGGCAGCAATTCAGAGATCACATTCTCTGACCTGGATCTCTCCGAGTTTGTTTAGGATTCCTGGCGATGCACATGTTAGTAAATAGCCGAGAAACCGGGAAATTCTCCCTTTTCTAACGTGGTTGTAGAAGAAAGGAAACCCATTCGCTTTGCATGTTCCAATGCTGCCCAGATTAGCAATCAGTCTCTTTCTCTGTGTAACACACACAGTAGGGGAGATGGTTTACATTTTCCTGTTTGTTTGTTGACATTTTATCCCCCAGGCAAATGCAAAACCTAAATTTATGTGATGGCCAACTTTGTAACTTTGTAACTTTAACTCTGACATGTTGGCCAGAAAGAATGTGTGGCATGTGTCCCATCACCTTGCTGTATCTAATGTGTGTCTTTTTAAAAAAAGTACAAAATTATTTTTTATTTTTTTAAATCTAGAATGTTAAGAATTATTAACTTGTTTTTGTGTGTATGGCAGATGCAATTATTCCTATTCGTTTACAAAATGACCCTGAATCTTTCTCCAATTGTAATTGCTGGGTATAGTGTGTGTTGGGTTATAAATCACTATTTTCTGTTCACACCAGGCCGGGTTATTGTGTTTTGTGCAATTTAAGTGGATCCTTAGCTTTTTGTTATTAAATGAACTTGCCAAAAATCCCAGGTGTTGTTCTTTGGCCTATAGTGTGAATTTCCTATTTAATTTAATCAGAATTCATGGTTTGTGAATACACCCCCTAAATGGGTCTATGTGACTCTTTGCTTGAAGTCTCCAGCTTTTTCACATTCGGTATTTAATCTGGATTCTAGCACTATATATATATATATATATATATATATATATATATATATATATATATATCTCTCTATCTATCTATCTATCTCTGAATACAATTCTCCCATGGAGAGGAGACAATTTGGGACAAATACCAGGGCTAAAACTGATCCCAGGTGATGGAATCCAGTCCATGCAATGACGTGTGTTTTACTATAACTACGAAATCCCTTAATCTCTATATACAGAATGAGTAATTGGGACGTCGTGCCCTTTTTATTTTATTGGACTGTATAGGTTTATTATGGTCTTATTTATAATGCTGTTCATGCTACATTTTATTATAGAAGACAATAGGGAAATTGTTGTTGTTATGAAATATTAAAATCTGTTATTGAGGTTCTGCATGTTTTTCATATATTTTATCTTATTTGGGTTAATCACGAACGTGTGAATGGTCTGGAATTAAGTGATTTCAAACTTTAGTTGACATTGAGTTGGAATCATTCCGTTAAGTGTTCAGTTTGACTATTTTGGCCTAAAAAATTATTATATTCTCTGAGAATTCTAGGGTTTTATTCACTAAAGCAGCAATTGCAGTAAAATGGGGGTGAAAAACCCCCAAACTGCACATTTTGGGCTAAAATAGGTGAGTTATGTTGGAGAATATTATTCCTATTCGTCTGTCTTGGCCCAAATTTAGCAATTCACTTTCCCCCAACCATCACATTAAATTGTGTTTAGTGCCTAATCCTGGTAAAATATATAATTTACGTAGCTGTTAGTGTGTGAATTGCTTTCATCGAACACAAAGGTGTAAATGAGCTGCAGTTGAGATTAACCTCTTCACTGATGGAAATATAATTTCTGGCTCGTTTGTTGGGGTGGCGAATATAGACTAACTGAAAAATATCACATACTCCCAGCTCGAGTCATTTGGTCTTAAATTTAAAATTCCCTTTGATTTCACATTGAATATTTACTTTTGTAACCAACCCTGGAAGAGTTGGAGTACTAAACACTAATTGCTCTCATTTGTGACTCGATATCCATAGGCCTGTTACACTGCATTCTTCTTGTTTTACAAAACAATTATTATTCCACTTTGCGTCGGAAAATAACTTTGATACAAATTTAGGCAGCTCTAAAGGGTGGCCAGGATTGCGTTCTAACTAGGAAAACTTATAAAGTCTCCCCCATGGAGGTCAGCAGTGAGTTAAATAAAACCTCTCTGTATGGTGTGAGACACTATTGGCGAGAACTGACCCTATATTTTAATGTATTCTATGGATAATGCATTAAAACAGTCATGCAAAACAAATTAATCTAAAATTAAAAAACATGCTTGGCGTGAGCGTTTTTATAAGCTGCTGCACTCTGGGCCGATCCTGGACAGGTGCACAGTGACTGGGTGATGAGGCTGAAGGGGGCGGTGCCAAAAGGAGCGAGCCTGTGGCAGAACTACACGATCACCAGTGCGCTCAGGCCCCTGTGTTCAGTCTGTCACAGGGGGGCTCAGGAGGTGACCTGCTGGCCACCCTAAGTTCCCCTGAGGTGGGCGCTTATTTACTGTGGCAGAGTAGGCCCCCGCTTACCTGGAGCGGCAGGTTCCTACTCTGCCGAAATATACCGGTTGGGTAGAAAGGAGGCAGGCGGTGGTGAGGGAGAGCTGATGTTCCCGTTCTTCTAGTTTCTCACTGCGCTGTTGAGTGATGCCGGATTGACTTCATATTCCGGCTCCTGGCATCAGTCAGCCGCACACGAGGGAGCCATGCGAGAAGATCCCCACTTGATCCCTAGGAGAGAACCAACACCAGCTCTCCAAAATAAAACCACAATAAAAAAAAGTTAATTTGTGAGTGTGTCACTGTCAGTGTGTGTGTCTCTGTAAGTGTGTGTATGTATGACTGTCAGTGTGTGTCTCTCAGTGACTGTGTGTGTGTGTGTGTGTGTGTGTGTATGCCTGTGTCTAATCAGTGTGTGTGTGTATGTATGACTGTCAGTGTGTGTCTCTCAGTGAGTGTGTGTGTGTGCGCCCACAAAGCACCAACGCATACTTCAGCGTAGAATGGCGACCTCACCAGAGCGCAGTAATAAAGCAAATAATATACATAGCATAGCAATAAATTGGAACAAAAATTCTGGCTGACCAAGATGCCACCATTGTTTGTGCATAACTACACATGCTAGAGTGTTGAAATATAAAGTGCCGAACGCTATATATATAATCTCTTTATATCGGGGGTTGTGTGTGTGTGTATATATATCTATCTATCTACTCAAAAGTGTTAATATCACACTTACACAGTAATAATATACATTGTAACATTATCATATGTGTCCAAATCAAGATAAAATTCATTTGAAAACTATTTTGCATGCCTTAAAGGAACACTCTAGGCACCAAAACCACTTCATTTAAATTAATTTCACTTTCAGTAAGTGTGGAGTGTCACCGTGCAGGTGCGCCGCAGACTAGCTGAGAGCAGTCCTAATCAGTGGCGCCCTTGTCCGATGGCACTTTGCGTTTCCTGAAAGTGAAATTCAGCAGTCGGATGCCCATCTGAAAGCGGTTGTTATGGTGCATTATGATGCCTAAACTGTCCCGTAAGTGGATAAATTAGGGTGTATTGAGAAATCACCAGTAATTCACCAGAGATACCCGTGAAAATAAAGACACAGAACATTAATAACAAGACAGAATTCTAGTACACCTCTTAATAGACCTAAAAAATATATTAAAAACCACTAGTGGATTACAAGACTACTCGGATTAATGTTAACACATCATATCTGTGATTGAGACCTTTGGGGTGCAGCGTATCCAGTTCTCTGATCCTATATGTGTCATGTGGTAGTTTCTCTCTTTTTTTGTTTTTTGTTTCTGTCCCCCCTCCTAAAGAACAGTGGGCAGGCAGAATGATGAACTTCTGTTAAGAAAATCTATCTTTTACTTTTTGGGCTGTCTGACCCACATACAACAAACCACAAGGGTATTTCAAAATGTATACCACAAAGTTCGAATTTCCATGTAAAGAAACGGTTTGATCTGATATTATTCTTCCACTGTGTGGGTGGTAAAAATGACACCTTTGACCATCAAATAGCATGAAACACATTTGAAACAGGGGAAGTTTCCTTTCTTGACCTGGGCTACAACATCTGTGTAAGAAACCGTTTTCACAAAGTTGTCTCTATGCGAGGGACATCTCTTATAGGTGAATGTAGGTTTAGTTGAGGATCGGCCCTCGCTGCATTTACACAAGCAGAAACCAACAGTGGAGAGATTTGACCTGACCAGGAAGATACCTCTCATTTAGGTCTATGGGGTCTGATCTGGTCTAATAAACATCTGTCCCGCAGGTACACATTCCCCAAAACACTCATTGTGTAGAATCACTCAATAAAACAACATGCTGTAGTAGTTATGGTACCAGGAGTGACCTGGCGCCTCACCATATGAGCCAATGAGGTAGCTTTCCATCGTAGGGCCTAGGTCAGGAGAGACAACACAAGCTCCTAAGCAGGACCTTCCAGCTCTCCTGACTGGTGAAGGGAAGTGATTAGCAGCTCTCGGTGGACCCCAGATAAGAAGTAAAACAGTTTGGCTACTTACATGTGCCTGGCACACTAAAGTGCAATATAGTGGTTATGGTGTTTAGAGTGTTATTTTAATAAATAGCCCGGGTCACAGCTCTGTACAAGGGAGGAACAAGGCTTCCATCCTAGTTGTATGTGGTGCATGCTCACACGGAACATACAAGATGAAGTCTCACACCGCAAAGAAGGAAGTAAATATTCGATCTTTGAAGTGTAAGCTTTAATGTTGCAGTGATATTATTTTCATTTTATTTTTTACATTTTTTTTTTTCTCTTCTTCACTGCAATTCTAAGCCACTGTCGCACAGAGACCAGGGCTAGGGTTCTCTACACCAGAACCTTTCCAAAGAGTCCATGTTTTTACAATGATCATTTAAATGGACATTAGTTTTTCCCAGAGGTATAGTAACTTTATATCTGGGACAAACGTATTGCGCTATCTATAGAAAGAAACATTTCTGGGACAAGGATCTAATTTAGGAGCAATCACCATGGACAACACTAGAATGATTCTGCTGGCTGGCACTTTTTGATAACTTTTTTTTTTTTTTTCTTAAATCAATTGGCTTGTGGCACATTGTGTACTTTTTATTAAACTGACACGACTTTATTCTGGTCTATAGAATAGATGAGCCTGCTACAGCGTAGGAGATTCCGGGGATTCATCATTGTTTAACGGAATGCGTTGGGGATTTACTAGACGACAGATTAATAGCTCTTCTCTTATGGAAATTCTTTTGGAAGGTGCATGTGTATCTATACGTGTAATTCTTTTTGAGAGGAATTGATGGAAAGCTATGGATTATTGAACTTTTTTATTTTTTCATTTTTTTTTTTTGTCCGTGAGAAGCAATATATCCGAGCAAATGGAAAACAAAATTCAGTTAAAAAAAGTGGGGGAAAAAAAATAACGTAACTTTTTACAATTCTGTTTGCGGACACATTTTACAAGTTAGTTGTTTTTACATGTTTGGTGATTAAATGCCCAAGCGATGAGATCTGTGCTCCAGGCAGGAATGTACTTGCATCGTTAACTAGTTTAATTAAGTTTTTCAACACTCCCATAATAGGCCTGCTCCCTGCTGTGAGGAGGGGATGTCTTGTCTATTGGGGACTCTGTGCTGAAGTTTATTGTTCGGGGGTTATGCCTTTTAGATCAGTGATACTTTTTGGAAGAGGTTTGTTCCTCTGCACCAGAGAGCCTGTCAGCAAGTGGTAAAATATATCTGCATCAGAGTCTTCACTATAGAAGTATAGTCTCTCCGCTAGCAGTGGAGATCCATATAAACTGATATCTGCCTGTGCAGGTAAGCAGGTGTGGATGCCCACTCTGTCCTAGACACCCTGATGAGCAGATGGACACCCTGGAGGAATCCCCAAAACTACTTCTGCTATTTCTGCAGAGCTTGAAATGTAATCTATACATTGTCCTAGCAATTTTGTATAGATTGTTAGAAAAGCCTATTTAAAATGAGTTTTTCTCCCACTTGTCAATCAATTATTTGGTATAAACTCTATGCTGAGGAGCTGATTTATAACAGAGAGCAGAAGAGACCTCTCCACCCATAGTAACCACAGAACATGCGCTGTTGTTGCAATGGTAACTCCCTAGGAGAATGGAGGAGGATTGCCCCGCTCGGGGAAGTGTCATCAAGCAGAGGAGTGAGGGAGGACCGAAGTGTATCCTCCACCTCGGTAATGAGATCGCAGCGGGGGAGTGGAGGAGGGTATCACTGGATTGTATCATCCATCTTTGTAATGAGATCGCAGCGGGAGACTGGAGGCTGAGTAAGTGGTGGCAGGTTCTCTTTAAGACTTTAGAAAAGTTATTTCTAAATGTGTAAACTACTTTCTGAAACATCTTACAAAACATTAAAGTGAGCCTGTCCTTACCGGTTTACATTGAGCTATAACGGCTCCAAAATCTCTAACTGCAGCATTTAACAGAAATCTACGGTATGTTCATTTTTCAAAGCTGTTGTATACTTACCTCCTGTCCAGCGTATTAATCCTCGGAGTGTTATGTTTTAGTAATATTCACCCTCTGGTTTGAGCCCACCTTATAGCTGCCCCTTTGTATAGGTGTTTTAACGATGCTGGGACATTTCCCCAAGTGAGGCGATCCACTCCCACAATTCCGACATGTTGGTTTTACTGCCAATGCAGAGCATGAGAATGGAAGGACTCCATCACTTTGTTTCTATATTCCTCCAGTAAGCACAAGACACACTTACTGGGCGAACACTGAGGACAAAACAACCTTCTGCTTTGACCTGTCACTCAATCCTGGGCGTAGACCAAGCATGTCAAACTTGCGGCGCACAGGCCGCATACGGCCTACAATAAATATCTTTAAGGCCTACCTTCCCTGGGGCTACTTTGTGCTTTGGCTGCAACCAGCCGCAAGACCTGAAAGATCTTTACTGTCTGTTTCCTTTCTGCACAAGAGTAGAGTGCTAAGCATTAGTCCACAACAGCCGCCGGATATGCGCATACAGTATAGTCCTATCCGGTGGCTGCGGGGTGGTGCTACAGTGTGCAGAGTGGCTTTCTGTCTGCACAGCAGGCCAGTCACTCCCTCTTCTTTCCTGCTCGCAGTGCCAGAGGAGCGTCTGGCCTGCTTTAGAAGAGCAGGCTGGAACTAGAGGACTGGCAGCTCATCTTAAGGTAGGGGGAAAGGGGCTTTCTGCATAGTGTGTTAAATTGAAGAGGGGGGCAGTGTATTAATTTGGGGAAGGGAGGGGACAGCATATTAGAGTGGTGGGGTGTGCATTGTATTGGATTGGGAGGGGGGGCATTGTGTTAGAGTTGGGGGTGGGGCCATGGGAGGCTGTGTATTTGGGGTGCAATTTATTAGATATGAGGGCAGTGTATTAATGGGGTGACATGGCATTGTGGAGGGGGGCAGTGTATTGGATGTATTAGAATGAAGGAGGGGGCAGTGTACTAAATTGGGTCTGCATGGAGATGCTGATTGGCCAGACAGCTTTTTGTCACACATGCACAATAGCCTCCCGATGCTTTCCTGTGGGAAAGCATTGGATTGGCTGCGATTATCAAGTTTGATGATCTAAGTCAAAGTGAAGAACACACTCATAAGACTTTAAAATCAACAAGAACTCGTCATTTGTTTTTTTTACAGCTGTGCAACAGGATACATTCTCCATTTCAGTCCCATTACCAAACTATTCTTAGTATGTCAAAGTAGTTTGACTGAAACGTTGGTTATATGCAAATGCACGGCTCCTTAAAATCAAATTGCTCTTTTGTTTACTTTGAGGCCCTATACGCGTAAGAACATCCATGTCAGGCAAATGTTATGTTTCTATGAAAACTGAAGTTTTTTTTTTTGTGTGTGTGTCTCACATAAACTTTAAACCTTGTTTATTTGGCCCGTGTTAGCCTTTGAGTTTGACATGCTTGGCACTGGCGTACATACCAGGGTCGCAGGGGTCGTGGCTGCGACCGGGCCCGGCCCACTAGGGGGCCCGGCCGCCCCTGCGACCCGGTATGTAGCCACAGGGCCAGCCTCTTCCCCTGGGGGGCCCAGGAGCCGACCACCCCAGGGCCCCCCCGAGGCTGGCCCTGCTGACCCCAGCGGGCAGGTGGCCGGTCGGGCAGGTGGGCGCGCGAGGGAGCACTCAGTGCTTCCTCTTCAGCTCCCTTGCGCACCGCACTGATACCAGAGCCGGAAGATGACGTCATCTTCCGGCGCCGGCATCCCCACGCGGCGCGCAAGGGAGCTGAAGAGGAAGCAGTGAGTGCTCCCTCGCGCGCCCGCCTGCCCGACCGGCCACCCGCCCAGCAGCACCACTGGACCCCAGGGAATCCCCCCAGCACTCCAAAAGGTAAGGAGGCTGGGGGGATTACATAAAAAAAAAAAATAGTGTTAGTGTTTGAGTGTTAGAGTGAGTGTTAGTGTGTGTGTCTGCTAGTGAGTGTTAGTGTGTGTGAGTGTTAGTGTGTGTGTCTGCTAGTGAGTGTTAGTGTGTGTGAGTGTTAGTGTGTGTGTCTGCTAGTGAGTGTTAGTGTGTGTGAGTGTTAGTGTGTGTGTTCAGTGAGTGTTAGTGTGTCTGCTAGTGAGTGTCAGTGAGTGTGTGTTACTGTGTGTGTCTTACAGAGTGTGTGTGTGTTAGTGAATCTGTTTGATGTCTGTTAGTGAGTGTGTGTTTGTCAATGAGAGTGTATGTTTTGTAAGTGAGTGTGTATGTATGTCTGTCGCTGAGTGTGTCCCTGTCAGTAAATGTGTGTGTCTGTTAGCTAGTGTGTATGCGTCTGTAAGTGAGAGTGTGTGTGTCTTCAGCACTTACCTTTCTCCAGCGCCGGACTCCCTTGGCGCTGGGGATCCCCCAGCCTCTCAGCTCCGAATGCGACCGCGCACGCATTCAAACCGCCCATAGGAAAGCATTACTCAATGCTTTCCTATGGACGTTCAGTGTGCTCCTCTA